>NJDD01000337.1:1286152-1310989 GCA_002245505.1 Calephelis nemesis
TACAGAGATAGTGCTATGTCGTCACTCTAAAAAAATCGCAAAAGCTAGCAGTAAATAAAAACAGATATGGCACGTACATTTTGTATTCTGACTGTTGTAAAATCGTTGGTTTAATTCTCAAAGATAAAATCAGGTATATCGAGTCCCCTTCTGCTTAGAAGCTGAAGTTTGTCACATACAATATTAATAATAGTTATTGATAGTTTCAATCCGTGGCATTTGATAAAACTACATTATGTATTTTTCATATTACATTTACATTACATTTTTTCATTTTTACATTATGTACATTATGTATTACATTATGTATTTTGTATATGAATATATTTACGTCTATTTCACTGTCTCGCTTAATATCCCTGGACAAATTACACAAATTGAATTTAACCCCAAAGTAAACAAATTATGTGCTAGTGTAATGGTGTAATAGTCAATGATTCTCATACATAGAAATACTTAAATAGATACCAGAATAAATTTAATAAACACCCAGACCCGGAAAAGCAGACATCTAAATGTTCATCACACAAATGCCTGCCCTCGTCGGGAATCGAACCCGAGTCTCGCGGTCGGTCGATGTAGTCAGGCGTATACGCTAGCCACTCGACCAATGTATATATTTTCCTACATTTCGAATTTCGAATGATGCAGTCGCTCTATAATGAGTCTGTAATTTATAAACTACAAAATTTATGACTTGGGAAAACTTATGTAAGAATGTGTAAAGCACATAATATCTACTTACTTCAAAACAATTCAAAAATTAATTAAATCTGGCTACGCAATAATACACGATTTCATTTTTTCTCCTTTTCCATGGGAACCTACTTTTAGTGTTATATATTTATTTTTAAATATCTTCAACCTACTGAAATATTTTTTTCTACAGTCTTATTATAATTTAATTTATACATAAAGGAAAACTTTGTTGCGTCTCCTCGGGAGTACTCTGTACTAAGACATATTCTGTGGTTAAAGTCATTACTACCTCATAAATATTACATGTCCCCATCATTAATAATTTACAAAGTCAAATAATTTTCATATTTAGAAAGTAAGGTGGATTCCAAGATAAATGAGCGTCCGTATTATTTTTGGAAATTCCACTTTAAAAATTGCCTAGCAAAAGGATCAATAACTGTCTTTTCGTCTACTTGTAGCTTAAATTTTAGACTCTATTGACTTAATGTCAATAGCTGTAGGAAAAGATAATGTTTACGTTTTTAAACAAGACATGTTACAACATATCCTTTTGAAATGTGGTTGTAGAACTCTTAAATATTACTTACATACTTAAAAATTTCTTTATTGTTTTTATGTATTATTATTTGTACTTACTTTATGTAATAGCTAATAGCCCACCTCGATTATTTCCACCAGGCAGCTGATAAAACTTCATACGGAAAAATATAAAGGTTGTTTTCCTATTTTTTAAATATTATCTGGCCAATACGTAAGGGCTATTAAATGTTTGTCTATTTCAATTTGGCAAATAAATTTGACTATTTATACTGAAATTTTTATGCATGTAACTTCCAAACTGCAAACTTATGACCCGATAATATTTATAGGACAAAAAATAAACTAAAATGTAACTTTAAACTTAATTGTTTTAACAACCCTGTACAAAACCTCCATGCAATGTAGCTAAGAACCATCCCGTTTACGTCAGCTTGCAAACTAAAACTCCGCATCGAAATATTTTCACCCGGTTAAAAGTTATGATATATCAGGCACGTGTAAACACACACACGCACACACTCAGACCCGTCAATCTTATTACAACCCTCTTTTTCTGTGGATGTTTAAATAGTAAATTAAAACATAAATGCGCGATCCTGAATTACACATTATTAGTTACTGGTAGTTTGAATATCCGATTTTTTTAGCTTTTATGTGCATAGACTAATAATTGTAAGCAGTATGGTATTATCAAATCAAACATTTTTGTTACGTTATGTAATGTTTCAAATAAACATTAGGTATAGATACTTACAATATCATCAATTAAAATAGTTTGTGTTCCTATTTCAAATTATTATTATCTAAGGTCACACAATGCGCTAAGAGTAAGTAGAGTCTTGAGACTATTACGTCACAAATGAAACTAATGTCCTCCCGCTACAGTTTTCGACACCTTTAAGGTTGTTCAGGCTCGTATTGGAAATATTTTAGATCTGGAATATTAAACTATATCAGGCGCTACCTTCAATGTTTTTAATATTTAAGGCTCTATCAGTATAGACCGAAATATATCCTCATAATACTGTAAGTGTAAGAATGATACCGGGAAAACGTTTCAGTGTTTTGATATTTAGGCGTATGTTTGTTTATTCATAAAATAATATATCGAACTTTATTTTTGTGGACAGTTGATCACCTAAAGCGATTGAGTTAAAGAAACTAAACATGCAAAACTGTTGGTAGCCGCTAAGTAGTATTTCATTATAATAACTAACTATCTGATCCGGCAAACGTTGTTTTGTCATATAAATTATTTCCGGAATTTTTTTAAGGGTGAACAACCCTAAAATCACTTAAGGGTATAAAAAGTAGATGTTGGCCGATTATCAGACCTACTGAATATGCACACAAAATTTTATGAGAATCGGTCAAGCCGTTTCGGAGGAATACGGGAACGAACATTTTGACACAAGAATTTGATATATAAGATTACAAAAGATGCGTTATTCTTATGTCTCCATTTAAACATATAATCTAAGGTCTCACAAAACTTTACAACGCTAGTCTAGAGGCCATTATCTCACAAATGGAACAAATGTCCTTCCACCACAGTTACTGACACCTTTATGGTCGTTGAGACTCATATTGGAAATAGTTTACTATTAGTTACTGGTGTTGATTCTGATGACACAAACTAAACAAAACCAAAATTCAGATATATATTCGAAAAAACAGACTAGAGGACAATTAGCGTATTTATTTTCCTTTAGTAGGTAATTTTTTTTTGATATACTCAGTATAAGTTGATTAAAGTTTTTTTGAGTCTCGACACATAATAGATCTTACGCTTAAGTGTGCAACTCATATGCAAGTTTAATAAGAACCCAGACTAAGAAATACAGAAATTTTCAGCTCACAAATGGAATGAAAATTGAGAATTCTCAATTCTCAAATTTTGTTACTTAGTTAAAAATCGAACTAGATTCCTATTAATAGCATGGTTAGACGTATACGTTAGCCCCCAATCAAAGAAGTAGGAAATGACATCGAATACTTTACATTTTTGTTTTTGATTTTGATATTAGTTAACAATGTTTCTGTTCCTAGAAACTAAATTATAGAACTCCTTGTCTAATTAAGCTATAAATAGTTATATTGTACTCTTTCTGATGGTGAAACAACTTTAAAATCTAAAACCTAAACAAACAAAAATGTTCAGTTTAGTTTAGTCAAATTTTTTACCAACAGAATTGCAACCACTGAAAGTTAACACGTTCTATCTATGTGTTATAATATTATTAGTATTATCCCTATCTATCCTCCGCAGACAAATGAAAATATCGTCGCTAGACTTTACAGGCTATTTAAGTTGGATTGCTAGTTTTGAAATGGAAGAAACCAAGGAAGTTACTTTCACCTCTACCGGCAAATCTACCCTTCAGAACGGAACATGAGACATTCAATAATTCGCCAGTAACGGCGGATCCTTACCCCGAGAAGTTGTAATAAATCATTTAAAATGTTTTCGCTTTTTACGTGCTACCTGATAGTAAAACAGATTTCATATTCTAACAGCAGACATACACTCGGAAAAAACGTGAGGAGCTGCCAGTATTTTTGTCTACAACACAGTAACTAAACAAATTAATTTTTCTAGGTCAATGTAATACACACCAAAAAAGTAATGACAAAAAAGTGGGTAGTAAATACAACATGTCTCCGTGTTAGTTCGGGCTCCTTTGCAGAATAGACCATCTGCCTTCCTGCCAGGCAGCTTGTAAAATGCTTACTATCACTAACACCGTAACATCTGACTAGGTGGTAGAGTTTCGCAGCCACTCACCCGGATTGGTACCACCGCCTTACCTATTCCTGCCGCCATAACGTCACGACGTATTCCGGTTTGGAGGGTCAGGGAGCCGGTAAACTTACTTTTGCTCGAGGCCTAACATCCTGGCCTCAGGTTGGCAAGTCGCCATTTAAACCTTTGGTGTCTCTAGGCGGCATTTTCAGAGTTTTTGTCTGTTAAAGCTACTCTTTAACCTACATTTTACTAAAGGAGTATGCATGGGAAAGGGGTAAAAGTAAAAATAAAATGTAATGTAAATGGGTAATCATTTATGAACACGTAGTCCAATTTTATTCTTTATTTTTTAGTTTTATAGCACATACTTTTTAGATTGTAAGTTTTTCCAAGTCCAAGAATTGATTTCTCTTTTCATACTAACACATCGGTTTCGGATACTCTTGACGCCATCCTCGGATAAAAATCGGTTGGGGCAAAAGTATTTTCATATTTTGAATGTATTGTAAGTAATCAAACCTCTTTGACTGTGCTTTATGTAACTGGCTGGTTTTAATACCATTTTAAATGTGACATTTTGAAGATGCAATAAAAAAAAAAGAGTTTTGGCGCCATCGTGAATGAAGATGGTCGTATTTTTTCATAATTATTGAATTTCGTGTTTATATTGAGTGAGACTAGTTAATTTAGGTGGGAATTAGTTTAGATTTGTTTAGTGAACGAGCACAAATGAAATAATCATGAAGAAATTAGTGTATCGTGAATTTCCTCGCTGCCGCTAAATCTCCCCAAAGTGAGCTTGTGTAAAACCAACACCGCTTTACTCAAGACCGTGACGTGACTTTGTAAATAGTGACTAGTGACTGAAATAAAGACTTATTAATACCGAAGACATGGCAGATTGGCCTAAAAGTCCAGAAAGGGACAAATTAACTACTAACTAACTAAATAAAAAAATCGGTCATAATTTTAACACAATTATTAAATTTAGTGTAAATTATGAGTAAAATTAGATAATTTAGGTGGGAATTAGTTTAATTTTGTTCAGTGAAAGTGCACAAATGAAATAATCGTGAAGAAATTAGTGTATTGTGAATTTCCTCGCTGCCGCCAAATCTCATAGATGAGTAACGAAACCACCGCTTTACTCAAGACCCTGACATGACTTCGACCTATGACTTACGACGTATGAACTAAAATGACTTATAACTGCCAAAAATAATACCAAAGAATTTATTTATATACTGAAGATATGGCAGCATGGCCTAAAGGTTTTAGCCGGCCCCAGAAAGGGGCAAACTTAAAAAAATAATAAAAAAACTGGTTTCCGCCATTTTTCAATTGTTTTTCTAGTAATTAAAAATCGGTACATTTTAAAATTTCATTACAACAATTTAGAGAGCTGGGCTGGGATGTATTGATGCATTCTTCGTTTAGTCCTGACCTTATTCCTGTTCGGTCATTGCAGAACTCTTTAGGAAGCATAAAGATAAAATTTCGCCACGGCACTTGAATCCTCAGTAGCTCAATTGGTTAGAGCATTCGTCGGCTTGAGACAAAAGGTTACAGGTTTAAATCCTGTCTGTGGCGAAATTTTTTCTTTCTTTAAAATTTATAGAATATCATCATCAGGGCAAGTGCTAAAATAAAAATAAAAATACGTTGCGAGAAACAAAAGTTATGGCCATTCTAAAATGTGAATTTCATCTGTAATGATGAACTCATTTGGTGGGTACTCAGAATTGTGTATCTACAGGACATAGCTACCCGCGTTAACGGGTTAGAAAGGAATTAAAAATTTCAGTAGCTCAATTGGTTAGAGCATTCGACGGCTAGAGACGAAAGGTTACAGGGTCAAATCCTGTCCCGGGCGAAATTTTTTCTTTCTTTAAAATTTATAGCATAAAGATGACCTCTATAGAACTCTATTCACACAACTTGTTAAAAATAAAAATAAAAGTTTTAATGAAAAATCTCAAAATTGGCAACTGGCCCTACCTACACGATAGCAACAAGTCATGGATCAAAACGGCACATACATACAAATAAATAAAAAAAACAATACGAAAACACGTTTTCCCCGACCTAATACATTAAAATACTTCGTATGAAACGAACTACATAACTTATTAAATAGATAGTTTACAAAATGTATGTAGATAATAATTATAAGAACAGGTTCAATACTAAAATAACCCTTAAATGCCAATACGTCACCGAACCCAGTAATAGTGACGCTCTCACCTGTAATAGAATTGATAAATTATGCGTCAGTACATTCACCCTGAGCAAACATTCTGACTTCTAGTTACATAATTTAGTAGCAGAGTGCTTACACGGTTAAATAAAATTCTACGTAAAACTGTGCGAGTTAGAGGTTTTTATCAGAATTTTTATAGGCAGTATAATTTGGCTGGGTCTAACTGATTTTATGTAGAACAGATGGTTAAGTGAAGTAAAAAATATGTAAAGCATCTTCACGCCTATATCCCCGAAGATATAGGCAGAAGCAAAACCACAGCACCTATGACTAGCCGAAGACACTAAGTCTCACGATGTGATACCACCTATCACATTGTGATACAAGTCTATCGCCAACCGGGCACATATCCAATCCCGATCTTCGTTATTTTAATAGAAAATTGACAATACTCTTTTTAATTTTCTTTTTGTTGCCCGACCCAGGGACCTCAAGAAGTCCAACGTCAAAAGACAATCCTAAAATTAAAAATGTTCAATGAACCCTCGACAAACGGTCCATCCCTTCACAAGTTATGTTGCCACACAAACACACACTCAAACACATCTCACTTACAGCATTACTCTTTCTGATGTTAGATAAACTGCAAAGATTACGAAACATAAAACCGTAACTTTAAAACTATGATCCATCAGCCACCTCTCAGTTCATTTATCAGGTCTTTAACATCAAGCCCTCGTAATCAGAAAATATGTATAGTTAAGGTGAATAAGACTTTTCAAAATTCGTCTTGTACTTGAAGTTGAGATTAAACTTTTTTCAGGGGAGGATCTATCGCAATATCAAACGTGTTAATGATACGGGGCCCCGATATACAGAGGCTCCGAAAGTGAATAAGGAAAAAATAGGCTATTAGTAAGGCCGTGCTTTTCAGGAACGAATGATTAACCAATTTTATAAATAAGTGCCACTCGTTTCTCAATAATCTACAAAGGTTGAAAAGAAGGAAGGTTAGATGCGGATCATTAAAAAAAGGCCCGATAAGTGTATTTTCTAAGTAATCAAGAATATTATGGCCCTGTGAAAAATGTTTTTCCATTATTTGGCCTCCCTTTATTAAAATATGTCTTTGATTTAAGGCACCACCATAGCACACTACGCCCCTGCCCTGTATATACAAACCCATAAACCTTTTATTACACTGATGTATAATCTTGTCAATCAGATTTGGAGGACATGATGACTTGAATAAAATTCACCGTAAAAGCTGTGTTTGTGGTCAGCTTTTATGCGAACTTTATTCACATTTTTATTGGGATGAGCTTAATTCTGATTTTATGTACGCCAGAATCTTGTTTTCGTAGCTATTGTGGTAGCTATATACTTACATTGTAACTAAATTAAGAGAAAGGATTCGTTTTCAATAACCTCTCAAACAACTGGACTGACTTTAAAATTGTTTTACCCATTATAAAGCTACTTGTTAAATAGAAGTTATATATATAGTTTTATGAAGTTTGTGGCAGAACCTATGTTACAAAATGTACATGTACATGTACATAAGTAGTAAAAAAAATAACTTTGTCAGAACTTTAAAGTTAGTTGGATGGATAAAGATGTGTGTAATAAGTATGACGTGTCTTTGTGTCAGAGATTTCGATGCAGATTTTCGAGAGAAATCTGACGTGATTGAGGTGGTTTTGGTACATGCAGGTAGAAGTTTAGGCTATAGAAGCTATCTATCTATACAGAAGCTATCTAATTTTTTTAATTTTAATTTAATCTTTTTAAGTATCAATTTTTGCGTTGGTTAGGGAAGACTTTCGGATGACTGTTTATTTTACATTATGCAATCTCCATAATTCTAATCCATAATCTATAAAATTTGTGCTACTTTACATCCGGATCAGGTAATTGGTTTTAGTGTAATAACTTTAAAACGCTGGCGAAGCCATGGGTAACAGTTTTCTTTTAAACCCTCCACTAATTTATCTAGATCTGAGTGTACATTGTATACTGCTATTAAAGTGTTTTTATGTATTAATACTGTCGATTAATACCCGTAACAAAAGCATGTAATTTTGCCTACTTTATGGGTAGATCTAAATGTGTGATTGGTCTAGAAATATTTATAATTAATTTTTAAGTTTTTATTAATACTGTTGATTAATACCCGTAACAAAAGCATGTAATTTTGCCTACTTTATGGGTAGATCTAAATGTGTGATTGGTCTAGAAATATTTATATTTAATTTTTAAGTTTTTATTAATACTGTTGATTAATACCCGTAACAAAAGCATGTAATTTGCCTACTTTATGGGTAGATCTAAATGTGTGATTGGTCTAGAAATATTTATATTTAATTTTTAAGTTTTATTAATACTATTGATTAATACCCGTAACAAAAGCATGTAATTTGCCTACTTTATCGGTAGATCTAAATGTGTGATTGGTCTAAAAATATTTATATTTAATTTTAAAGTTTTATTGATACTGTTCATTAATACCCGTAACAAAAGCATGTAATTTGCCTACTTTATGGGTAGATCTAAATGTGTGATTGGTCTAGAAATATTTATATTAAATTTTATTATTCATAAGAGCAATAATTTCATTGAATTATCAAAGCGATATTTACATTTAATCAATTTGTTGAAAGTGACATATCCATTTTCACGCACATTATCTTGAGCACACCGTCGTCGTGAGGGATATTACACTTTTAATACGATATTCCAAACCGTTAAGATTCTAAAGGCAACATCCGAATGATTATGAAATAATTCTACTATTATTTTTATGATACTTAACTATAAATGGTAGTAGATTGTAATTTAAAAAGGTGTGGAATTGAAAATGAAACAGGTAAACTGGAAAAACATCTAAATTTTTGAAATTTTTACTGAAAAAAAATATATACAAAAAAACGAAAACTTAATCTCACGTGAATCGAGTCGAGAAAAACTTGGTTGCGAGTATAACATTCAGTATATCTACACAGAGACATTAAAAGTATAATAACGCCAGTACTAACTAAATAAACTGCTTTTAATTTACATAGTTTAGTGACAGAAGCTTAGGGAATTTCAAATAAAATTTATGGCAACGGGAGCAGTCTGGGGTCAACTTTTATGAGAATTTTTATCAACAATTTTATAGGGCTGAACACAATCATCTATTTGTGTCAGATTCTAGTGCTGTAAATATTTTATACGTAATCTAGCGATAAAATGAACGAATAGGCTCTGGAATTACATAATTTAGTAGAATGCTTGGGTATCTAGTGGATTTAGATAAAATTTATCGTAGGTAACAGGTTAGTGTTAAGTTACATTTGAGGTCAAAATTTATGAACGTTTTATGAGCGTTTTCATAAGATTGAGTTGCAATATGATATACAGTATACAAATAATTTTAACTATTCAATTAGTCATGCGATAAAATATGTAACTAATTCTTAACTAATAAACACAGAATATTTTTTTTTTATGATATTGGAAGGTAAACAAGCAGACGGATTTTCTGATGGTACGAAATTCACGCCACCTAGATATACCAAAGGTGGTAAGAGGGCGTTGCCAACCTGAGGCCGGGATGTTAGGAATCGAGCAAAAGTAAGTTTACCGGCTACCTTACCCTCCAAAGCGGAACACGTCATGACGTTATGGCGGCAGGCATAAGTAAGGTGGTGGTACCAATCCGGATGAGTCGCTGCGAATCTCTACCACCTAGTATTGTATATATACACCTAAACATGTACTCGCTGATTTGTTTGCTGTGTTAATGTTTTTCAAATGGTCTATGTAAAATTGTATCTCATCCCAAAGTAACAACCTGTAAAATTTTGACAAGATGAGGCCATAAGACCACCTCGTCAGCCAGGACTAGAATACACCCCAACACCGACCCACGGACCAGGCACTTGTATGTTAAACTCAGATATTTGTAATTCTAGGTCTGGGTGTTTATTACATATATCTATATAAGTGTTATAATAACACCCATAACACAAGCATACAATTTGCTTACTTTGGAATTAGATCAATTTGTACGAGTATAATTTGTAAAGGTATTTTATATATATTTATATATAACTCGCACTGTGATAAAGTTATCATGGAAACCACTTTATACTAGTCAAAATTCGTGACTTGACCGTTAGTTAATAAATTTTTCGAATTTTATTTATTTGGTCTGTGGTCTAGCGGTTCAGGTGTTGGACTTGACTGCATGAGGTCCCGGGTTCGAATCCTGGGTCGGGCAACAAAAAAATATTGGTTTTTTCAATTTTCTAAATAAAAAATGTTGCTCGGGATTGGATATGTGCCCGGTTGGCGATAGGCTTGCCACCTATCACATTGTGGGACTTAGTGTCTTCGGCTAGTCGTTGGTGCCCTGGTTGTGCCTCTGCCTACCTCTTCGGGAATATGGGCGTAAAGATGCTTTTTTTCTTTTTATTTATTTGGTACCTAGGTATAAACCAAACCCAAGTTGTGAGGGTTCAAAAAAACTACGCCCTCCTCTAACCCCCGTAAATAGGCCACGACAACAGGTACAAGCATGCCTGCTGCTAGTAGTCTTACGGCCAATATTTATAGTCAATCCTAATCCAAAACTTGCTGTCCAAGATTGATATTTTGATCCATTTTTATGTTATCGCTTGCCAATAACATATCTGTGGACAAGATAAATATGGCAATTAGGTATAGGATAGGCCGGCGGATGCGCAGCTATCTAGATTGCTTGAAATCCATCTTTAGAGAAACATTATTAGCATTGGCCGTAAGTCTGTAAGGTAAGGTATCCAGTATACTTATTAAGATTAGCGGGAAAGAGGGGGATTAAGCGGGATTACTCCCGCTCAAAGATAAAACAGGAACAAGTGTCTTCACGCTTATATTCCCGAAAGGGTAGGCAGAGGCACAACCAGGGCACCCACGACTAGCCTAAAAGCTAAGACCCACAATGTGATAGGTGGCAAGCCTATCGCCAAATTGGTAAAATGTCATAAACATCTTTGGTGTCTAAAGGCGAGGCTTGTTACCATTAAGAGCCACCTGCTTCTTCACTATAATATGATATGAAGATTGAAGATATAAACGTAAAATATAACATAAGATTGATTTGAAAGTTTTCCAATTTGACGCCATGACTCCTCATTCGACTTACAACAGAGGTGCGCTTTTATATCTCGCTTTTAGCGCTAGATGACAAATTCGCTTTTAGCGCTAGATGACAAATTGTTAACGCCAACACCAGTCCTGATTCCTGGATACAATTTAATTGATTGTTCTAACAATTTTATCTAGATCTTGGATGAAATTCGTAATACTCGTTATTTTTACAATACTGTACACCTTTTACAAGTATTACTTAGACTTGTAGGTCCCTAGGTCCGAATTTAGACCAAGTTTTCTATCAAGCAGGTCGGTTGAGGTGACCTTTTATTGGTTTGTTACTAATACACTCGATACTCTCTGCCTACCTTGTAAGGTACTTGGCGTGAACAAATGTATGTATGTACATATAATTTTGTTGTCAATCGAATTGTAATAACTACATCCTTTACCGTAGTAGGAAAATCTTATGTCTGTAAATCTCATCAAAAGACGAATATCTTTTTTTTTATGATATTGGAAGGCAAACAAGCAGACGGATTTCCTGATGGTAAGAAATTCACGCCGCCTAGAGACACCAAAGGTGGTAATGGTGTGCTGCCAACCTGGGGCCGGGATGTTAGGCCTCGAGTAAAAGTAAGTTTACCGGCTACCTTACCCTCCGAACCGGAACACGTCATGACGTTATGGCGGCAGGAATAGGTAAGGCGGTGGTACCAATCTGGGCGAGTCGAAAAATCGTGGCATTTTTAAAAGTTTGCAAAAAGAAATTAAACGTCACCACATGTATTGACGTGGAACTTGTTAATTCAGCTCTGCGAAAATCGCTTAGAGGCCTTGTCGATGCGCTTGTTTGGTTGTGTGCTGTTTCAAACGTATTAGGTAGGTATTATACTTAGGTATTTTTCATACTTGTTTCATATTTGTACTGTACCTTTTTTTCTTTATTTAGGTTTTGGCCTATACGTAAGTATTTTGCCATTCGTCAAGTAGAAATTTGCATCAAATTTTATATCAATTTTAATCAATTATATTTAGTCGTTAGTCATAAGTCGTCAGTAAATCATGTCGGGTCTTGAGTAAAGCGGTGGCCTCATTACTTAAGCTCATATTATAGTGAGATTTGGCGGTAACGGGAAATACACGATACGCTAATTTCTTCATGATTATTTCATTTGTGCACTTTCATTGAACAAAATTGTACCTACAAAATGCCACCAAAATTGACTAATTTCACTCAATATAACACCAAATTCAATAATTATGAAAAAACTTCGACCATCTTTTCTCTCGATTGCCAAAACTCTCGTACTGTACCTATTGCCACCGAGATAGAAGTTCATGCCATTGTCTTGTTTTTTTTTTGTTTAATACAAACATCCGAAGTCAGAACATCATTCATGCCATTAGTTAAATATCGCTGTTTAGCAAAGAGGCTAGGCCGTTAAGGCTCCATACTCAGTCAGCCAGAAGAGTCAATCACCGCGCTCCCCTGTTCCATGATTACTATGAACAATGGCGCTCTAAAGTAAACGTCTTAAGCGACAAATCACTATTTTTGACACTATAAAAGTAATTTGAAAAAAGTATAAAAACTGAAACACCTATCTTTTAGGTACCTATAGTACTTATCTATGTTTACGTTAAATCTGGTGTCGATATTTTCATCATTGAAGTAGACATTTGCGTTTTGCTTTCAAAAAAGGGTTAACTTTTAGATTTTTTTCTATCGAGCAAAGTGACATGAATCGTGTTTTGGAAACACTAATCTAGTAAAGCATATTCATGTTGATCTTGTGTATTTTTGTCAGCAAGATCCATGATTGCTTTGTATGAAAAAACAGTAAACTGCTGACGTATTTTAGCGTATAATATGGCCCCTTAATTGAACGACTTATTTTGCTATTTGACACATATATAGTTATCACAATTGGGGTTCAAGTCAGTTAACTAAATTTTCAACGAAAATTACACTAAAAGTTCACTGTCACTTCCATTTTCCACACAAACCGCAGATTAAGTTTTACATTGATCGTTGCCCGCAAACTCATGAAATTTTACCGCACTTAGGGCCAATCGCACAAAATCGTAAGAATTTATTAATTATCCCGTCTCCCTCGTCAAACTTTATCCATTTACTTAACGTTAAATATAAGTTCTTATCTAAGTTTGAAAGTATCGGAAACAATTTCTAACGCATTACAGAATATTATAAAGATATCAAATATTAATATACTTTTAAGTATTATTTAAATTGCTGGTAAGAGAAATAACTTAGACATTAAAAACTCGCTTTGTTGGTCGAGTGGCTAACGTACATGCCTAACTACATCGACCAACCGCGATATTCGGTTTCGATTCCCGACGGGGGCAGGCATTTGTGTGATGAACATTTAGATGTCTGCGTTTCCGTTTACTTAATTTATTCTGGTATATATTTAAGTATTTCTATGTCCTAGAATCGTTGACTAACACCCATAACACAAGCATTTCAATTGCTTACTTTGGGGTTAGATTAAATTCGTATAACTTGTCCATTGATATTTATTTATAACTAGCGGCCCACCCCGGCTTCGCACGGGTATAAAATATACGTATAAACTTTTCTCTTAAAAAACCGCATCAAAATCCGTTCCGTATTTTCAAAGATTTAGGCATACATAGGAAATGAAACACTGTAGACTGTCAAACTAATCAGAATATAGTAACACCAAATACAGATAAGTGACAATAATAATTAGTATGATCCACAAGTATAGTATAACCATAGTCAAAATCACAACTAAACCGCAATTTTCCCCCGTGTTGATCCGGACTCCTCTGCAGAATAGACAGCCAGGCAGCTCGTAAAAGGCGACCATAGGCTTACTGTCACTAGCACCGTGACATCCTACTCGATGGTAGAGTTTCGCAGCCACTCGCCCCTGCCACCATAACGTCAGTGATTGCCTTTGAGGTGTTCCAGTTCGGGGGGTAAGGTAGGGGGAAAACTTACTTTTGCTCGAGGCCTAACTTCGCGGCCTCTGGTTTGCAAGGCACCATTTCCACCTTTGGTGTCTAGGCGGCGTGAATTTCTTAATGTCAAGAAATCCGTCTGCTTGTTTGCCTAAATCACATAAAAAAAACATCATTCCGTTGTCAGTTTCTGAAGTACGATTATGAACATCGAAACTGAAATTTCCACAATCATATTTTGTAGTTTTGTTATAGTTATCGCTATTTTAAAGGTTTAATTCTCAATCAGAAACAATAAACGTCGCACTAGCGACGCTGTTTAGTGATCAGACAAGGTGGTCGCACTGGACAGTTTTTAATGACTAATTAAAGTTTTACACATGTTTTGTTTCTCTCTTTTGCTTGCGTTGTATTTATAATAATAATAATTTTATATCAGACCATAAATCTCTTCTTGTGTAATGTGTTGGTAACAATTATTGCCTTACAAACTATGTTAAAAGTATTATATAAGCATTTGATATTAACTAAATGACCTATTTAATTAACCGTACTGCAGTCTCTATCCTGTGATGCTGGATAGAGCAGTCGGGCCTGGCAGCAACCATCTCTAGGATACTGTTGTCGCTGGTACGTAGGCGCTGTAGCAGAGATGTAGCTTTTTTACGCATCAAGGCGAAGAAGTCGTCCGTACGCGTATCTGCGAACAGTTTAGAGGCGATACAGCGCCACGGCAGCCTAAAGGCATTGTTATATTGAACTCGTAGAGCATCGTAGGCGCGGCGCGTATATGACACCCAAAGACCACCGCTATAGAAAGTAGTAGTTTTACAGTTAGTTAATTGTGACGCAAAATTACCATCTTTGTTGATTTATATTATAACAAAAAGATTGTCAGCATCGTGGTAGCCCTATCGCCGTGCCGACAGCATGTAATCTGATAACTTATTATCTATTCAATTATTCGACTAATGCAATCATAATTACGTATCTCAATTGGTAATTGATATACGGCCAATGTTAATAATCAATCCTAATCCAAAACTTGCTGTCCAAGATTGACATTTTGATCCAATTTTATGTTATCGCTTGCCAATAACATATCTGTGGATAGGATAAATATGGCAATTAGGTTTAGGATAGGCCGGCGTATACGCAGCTATCTAGATTGCTTGAAATCCAACTTTAGAGATACATTATCAACATTGGCCGTTAATTTTGTTCCTACTCAATGCCTTTCATTGCTCACCACTGTAGTTGAATACCAGAAAATTTGTAAAGCTCGGAGATAATGATACCGACGTAATAGTAATATCTTAGCTGTCCACTTATTTGCTAATTTACAATATAAAATTTTAGAAACAAATAAAAATTATAGCACATTTTTAAATTAACTCTTTTAGTATACTTTTACTGTTTCCCTCTACCTATATAGCAGCAATGAATTACAAAAATAAATTAAGATTTCTTAATGTTTTTGTACTTACGTTATCCTTTGGTTTCGCGGAATCATATTTAAGAATCGCTATTTAATATCTACGAGATATATACTTATAACGAAATATTGCCTATCTATTCCATAGAAGTTTGCATGATTAAAAAGATAAGTTTTTATTCAAAACCTTAAATTTTCAATACTTTGAATAAATTCATAACAAAATTAACATCTACATAGCTTTAAAAAAGTTCCACTTCGTTAAGCGTGTTTTTATTTATTTTTCGTGGTACGACTTTTCACTGAAAAACAGTTTTTAAACGAATAGGAAAAAAAGGCCTGCTATTCGTAGGGACGAGCACAGTTTTATTGTTCAATACTGATCTCTAAATTGGTTTTTGTTTTTCTTTTCTTTTCACAGACTTTTCATCTATACACATTGAGTAGTGTAATAAATTCAGAATTTTTTTTAAAAGTGAGAGGTCAAGTAACAGATAACCGTGGCTATAGAAACCATAGATGTTACAGGTGCGTCGCTGTCCTATAGCTGGGATTTTAGGCCACAAAGAGCCATTCTTTTGTGACCTTAAATCCCAGCAAATCAAGCATTCGAAACCTCTTTACATATAAATGGTTTAAAGATGAGATTTGTTTAGGTATCATATTACATATTACTTCCTACTGCCATAGTTTTAATATTGGCCATTATCGTGTTCCGGTTTCAAATAATTGCAGTGAGTCCAAGCAACGTTTTGGAGCCAGATTGGCAACTCACTATTGATATCTAGTCAACTTTAAAGTCTTCATTTTTTTGAAACTTATGGTTTCGTCTTAAGCATATTTGACCGCCTCGTTGGTCGAGTGGCTAGCGTACACGACTAACGACATCAACCAACCGCGAGGCTAGGGTTCGATTCCTAACTGGGAAAGGCATTTGTGTGATGAACATTTAGAAGTCTGCATTTCCGAGTCTGGTTTGTAATAAATTTATTCTGGTATCTATTTAAGTATTTCTATGTCTTAGTATCGTTGACTAACACCCATAACGCAAGCATATAATTTGCTTACTTTGGGGTTAGATTCAATTTGTGTTACTTGTCCAGGCATATTTATTTATTATTTATTTATCTGCCATTATTGTAGTTTAGGTAATAAATTTGCATCAAGTTACCGCCCAGTTTCGTAAAATTAGGTTTAAATCATCGTGAACAGTCAGGTATAATAAGATCAAGATGATATACTTATCTAAGCATTAAGTAAGATTTAACGGTATCAAGAAAATACATGATGCACTCATTTCTTCTCTTGCATTTAAACTTTAAAAAAGTATCATGCCCATATCCACGAAAAGGTAGGCAGAGGCACAATCAGGGTACCCATGACCAGCGGAAGATACTAAGTCCCACAATGTGATAGGTGGCAAACCGGGCGCATATCCTATCCCGAGGAACATTTTTTTTATTAGAAAATTATAAAAAACCCAATTTTCTTTTTGTTGCTCGACCCAGGATTCGAACCCGGGACCTCATGCAGTTAAGTCCAAAAACTGAACCGCTAGACTTCAGAGGCGAACTTTAATATTGAATAATTTTGCTCAGTATACGAAATAACATAATTTTTTACGAAAAAAAAAATTTATCCATTCTTTATCTCGATCCCACCAAAATCCCTTATATTCATGTTTACGGCTGATTTTCAACAGGGTTGATAGGGATAAAACCCCTAACACGATTGTATAATGTTTTCAGGTATCTGATTCAAACTTATGTCGTTTATTAATAGAACCAAATGGCGGCCTTAAATGTACACAGAACAGGATATATCTAGTTTTATTGGTTCTATTATTTATTACACTATAATGTACATATATTGATACGTGATGCCTAAGCTTTGGACCCCTTTTTACGAAAATTGAGCTGACAGAGGAGCATGAAATTTGGCACACTTACCGCCTTATTAATAAACACGGCGTAAATTACGCTAAGGTTTAACTTGGTTTATTACAATGTGATACAGACTTTAATATCAACTTAATTTTACACCTACGTTAGTCAACGTTTATTAATAAGACGGTTAAAGTTTATGTGTAGGGGAAGTGCAGAACGCTAATATTTTGCAATAATAATGCTTATAACGTACAATAAATCAATAAATAAAACATTACCCACACTACCATGCATTTGACACACACAAACAAATATATTGATGTTGACGATAAGAGATCACTGATGGCGTACTAACTATTCACGAAATATAGATGGTCTTAAGAAATGAAGATAACGTTTTTATTAACAAGATATTAAAATTTATTATGGTTGAATTTCGACCAATGGGCGACCACTAGTATGATGTAAATACGTGAACAGTTTTTATATTAGCAGATCGTTCTCTACGTTAAATTGTGTGTTTGTTATTATAAAACTCGTATGCTGGTAATTCCTGGAAACATAGACTCCAAGGTTTAAATTTACATTATTATGGCTCGTACTGTCAACATTAATTTGATTGATTGATTGTTTTCTCCGTGTTGGTCCGGGCTCCTTTGTAGCACAGACCATCTGCCTTCCTGCCAGGCAGCTCGTAAAAGGCGAGCATAGGCTTACCGTCACTAACACCGTGACATCCTACTAGGTGGTAGAGTTTCGCAGCAACTCGCTCGGGCCTTAAATAATCCTGCTGCTATAACGTCAGTGTTTGCCGTTGAAGTATTCCGGTTCGGAGGGTAAGGTAACCGGAAAATTATTTTGCTCGGGGTCTAAGATCTCGGCCTCAGGTTGCAACGCACCATTACCACGTTTAGTGTCTCTAGGTGGCGTGAATTTCTGACCATTAGGAAATCCATCTGCTGTTTGCCTTCCAATATCATAAAAAAAACATCATGTAGAGCCAAACATTGACCTTTCAAAGAGGGAGTGCAGCAAGAAATTTTACGTCTTCTGAGTTCTGCGTCTGTTAAAGGACTCATGATCTACATCGTGAACAATGCACAACGTCAAAAATTATGGAATTTGAACCGAGTTTTCACATGTTGGGATCGGACTAGTGCGTAAGCAATATCCGAATTAATAGTTCGAGTTTTCTAGACCAATATTTTTACGGGTTTGATTCGGATCCTCCATGTCACAAGACATTTTGAATAAGCGGTCAAAAACTTATTCTGCCATTTACCTTGGTCCATTTACTAGTGCCAGACTTAATCATACACTCTGTATATACTAATTGCTTTCTACTTAGCTATTCGAAAGTGCGAAAAATGTCACTACTAGAAACTTAACCAAAAAGCATAAGCATCTGTGATAACTTGACACTGAGCAACACTGAGAAGAAAAATAACTGTCAAATGGACATTTCTAAATCATTTATGCATATTTTAATTTATTTATAGTAATAAGGGCAATAATGCCGATTAACGGATGCAACACTGGGGTAGCGGCGGCAACAGCACTATTCGTGCTGCTAGTGCTGCCCCTAAACTACTTCGTTCCAGATGTTCATCCCAAACCAAACGTCAATGAAATCAGTCCTGCTGTACTGAATCCAGTGCCCTTTCATAATATTAGTTGGACGGCCTTTGAAATTCCTCCTTTTGACTTGTTTATAACCGTTGCTTTACTTTTTCTGGCAATGAGTACTTACGTTTGTGATTGGATACAGAGAAAGCTTATGGAGAGACGAATAAAGAAGGTAACTTATTATTTTAAACATGAAAGATTTTTGTTTCCTCCTTGCTGGAGTTGGAGATTGATTAATAAAGGCCAGGTGATTTCCTTCTAAGCTGGTAAAAGGCAGGTGTCCATTCATTAACACTAACACTGTGACATGTCCATTATTTTGAAGAAAATAGTAATTTATTTTGGATCTGCTTATCCGCTTAAGTTAAACACCCTTCCATCCTCTTGATGTGATAACATCAGTGCTCCATACTATCGTGTTTCGGTTCCAGAGGGTAGGAAACCTGGTGAACTTACGCATGACTTAGCATACCAGTCTCAGATTGGTGACGTCCTGTTTCCATATTCACGGAAAGTGTATTTCTAGAATTGATATTGCACATTTGTCGGCACTTGGTGGTATTCATTCAAATACATACTTTTATATACAATAATTGTACTTTTGCACTATATACTTTTTTTAACACTGTGTTAGATTTTGGTCAAGAGATCTTACTTTTTACAGCTTTACTAGGTCTTTGCAATTAAAGATGAAAACGTGAAATTAAAAAAGCGTATAAAGATAAATAAAGCTACTTCATTTTAACATCCAGTATTTGGTTGTTACTTACTGAAGTAAAAATAAATAAAAAACCTACCTACCTACTCCAAGCTTCTGAAGTGAATCTTACCGTTTATGTATTTGGTGTTCTCTCCCCGTGTTGGTCCGGATTCCTTTGCAGAAGGACCATCTGCCTTCCTACGCCAGGCAGCTCGTAAGAGGCGAGCATAGGCTTAACGTCACAAACACTGTGACATCTGACTAGGTGGTAGAGTTTCGGAACGACTTACCCGGAATGGTACCATCGCCTTACCTATTCCTGCCGCCATAACGTCACGACGTGATCCGGTTAGGAGGGTAAGGTAGCCGGTAAACGTACTTTTTGCTCGAGGCCTAACGTCCGGGCCTCAGGTTGGCAACGCACTGTTACCACCTTTGGTGTCTCTAGGCGGCGTGAATTTCTTACCATCAGGAAATCCGTCTGCTTGTTTGCCTTCCAATATCATGAAAAAACCTCCTTCTATTTAAAGTCGGCTAAAACTGTGTCTTAAATTGACCGAAATAATAAATTCTTGCCACACGACCCTTAACAAATGTAAACGAAAACCCACTTCTGTGACAACTTGTTCCCTAATATATCTAACTCAGCTGTGATATGTCAACTCGCTGACAATTCGTTTTGCAAGTTCCATGTTGGGATATTTTCAGTGAATATCATTTCACATGGCAAATGCATAGTCTGACATATCTATACTATGCTGATCTGCATCCTTTGTGTAGTCAAGACCATCTACCCTGGTAGTTTGTAAGGTTAAATAGGTCACTACCAACAAGACCACTGATAGTAGAATGCTACAACTTGTCAAAGTAATCCACAGCCATTCCATAGGTATCATATTAGCCGACTCGCCTTTATTAACAGCTACTCAAAGTTTGTATGAAAAAAAAGCGATGGTTTGCACTCCGGGAGTGCCGGTCGAAGTGAAAACTTGAATATTTACCTTGTGCATTTTTGAGATTTTGGAATGGTTAGGGAATAATTTTGCACGAGTTTATTTAATTATCAGTACGTATACTATCATTTATATGGTAGAATACAATATTCATTTATTGCGCTACTGTACACAAACATGACAAGACGAACATTCGCGCAAGCCCCTGCGCCATCTTACAAATTTTCGGTCAGGTCACGTGTCCTGACGGGAGTTTAGAAGTTTTTACCCATTCCAAAAATAGTGCGCAGCGCCGCTAAAGAAGTTTTCACTTCAAAATAAATTTATTTTGTTGTAGGAAAGGTGTAACACAAAACTTGTGCTTATTCTATCTATAAAAGGTTTTACATTAATTATAAACTTATCAATGTGCGCTAGGTTTAATATAGTATCTAAACCAGTCAAGTTTAGCTCGAGTGATAGCGAAGGTATCTCCAACTGAAGAAAATTACTGAGTGATCGAAGTCGCTGACAAAGCAAGCGTAAATCCTCTTGTGGGAAACAAACTTGTTCCCTAATAGATCCCTGTAGTGATAAATTAACGTACTGAAAATTCAAATTGCAAATTCCATGTTGGGAGCTATTCGCTGTGATTATCATTTCTCATGGCACGTTCATTCATTTCACTTCAAAAATATAGTGTTGTTTTTCCAATATTCCCTAAAATTTTCCTGACTTTTTTGTGAGAAGCTTCTCCTGACATTAACTAACACAACAAAAAAAGAACTAGCGAAATTGGTCCATCTTTTCAAGCGTGATGTTGTGACCACGCGAAATTCATTTATATATTACTAGCGGCCTTAAAGGATGTTTTAATAAACGTTTAAATAGATAATAATTAAATAGCCTTTCAACAATTCACACAAATTGAATAAAATAAAATACCTATATACCTACTGGTAGTGTACGGTAGATAGGGCTAAAAATTAATCTACCTTTAAATTCATGTATAATAAATTATGAAACTTATGTTCGTAAATAAATAAAATGTTTATTAAAAATGTAAATAAGTGCTGCGATTTAAATGTACATTTTTTATAGAAATATGTAACTTCATAAAATTTAACTAAATGTTTGCACACCACAATGTGGTAGAATATGTTGTATTCTTAAATATCTTTATAACAACTTTTAATACACATATTCTGCAAATAAATAATTTTCATTTCATTTCATTACTTATATAGTAAGCATATAAGTAGGTATATAGGTTATTATCTTTGATGTTCTGTCCATTTAAATTTAATTAAATATTTGCACACCAAAATGTGGTAGAGTATGTTGTATTCTTAAATATCCTAATAACTGTTTAACACACATATTCCATAAATAAATAAATTTCATTTCAGTATTTTTAAGTCAAATTACTTTAACATAATTTTTAATACATTAAATTTATTACAAAATATATTTCATTCTATTACCAGCTCGGTTCATGTCGATCTACGTTCAGATTTTAGGCCACTAAGGGCTGATTTCGCCGATTATATTGAAGACCGAGTTTAGTAAAACTTAGTTCAATGTAAATGAGTTCAAATTCCAAGTAGACTTTTGAGATAGACAATATTGTTATCCCCATCTACTTACCATATCATATAGTTCTTTCTTTCTTTAGGTTTTGGCATTCACGTTAGTATTTCGCCATAAGTTAAGTAGAAATTAGCATTAATTTGCATCAAATTAAATAAAATCGGCTTTATATTATAATTAGTCATAAGTAATAAGTCGTCAATAAGTCTAGTCAGGGTAAAGCGGTGGCCTCATTACTCAAGCTCATGTACTGAGATTTGGCGGCAACGAGGAAATACACGATACGCTAATTTCTTCATGATTATTTCATTAGTGCACTTTCACTGAACAAAATTGTACAAAATGCCACCAAAATTGACTAATTTCACTCAATATGAACACTAAACTCAATAATTATAAAAAAAAACTTCAACCATCTTTTCTCTTGATGGCGCCAAAACTAATATCATATAGTTTAATAATAAAATATTTACAATATCTGGAATTTCTTTGACAATAAAATTGACACGATTAGACTCTCTTGACAATCGAATAAACGTTTTTTTAAGCTTTACGTTTAAATTAAATTCGACGGTGAAATCCAGGCTAAGTATTTTTTAGTGCGTTTATCTTAAAGCCTATTATAGAATTACGTCCTCGACTCTTGCTGCAAAATAAAGCAATTCGAAGTCACATACCGGATCAAAAGTGCGACCCTCGTCCAATAAATTTGTAGCAAAGGCGGAATTTCTTTGCTGAGCGCTAGTTTCTAATACGCTCCTTTAATATTACTGAGAACGTTCCTTCCACATCTGACTCATATGTACACTAGTATAATTTTTACATTTTAATTTATAAACTTCTCTCTTTGATATTAAAGATACTTTTCAACCAAAGAATGTCGCATCTGTGGTCTAGCGGTTCACTTGTTGGACTTGAATGTCTGAGGTCCTGGGTTCAAGTCCCGGGTCGAACAACAAGTTTTTTTTTAATTTTCTAAAAATAAAGTTGCTTGGGATTGGATATGTACCCGGTTGGCGGTAGGCTTGCCACCATTGTAGGACTTAGTGACTTATTTTTGCCTGGTTGTGCTTCTGCCTACCACTTCGGGGATATGGGCGTGAACCAATGAAAAAATTGAAGTGGTTCCTTATCGCGTTTTTTAAGGGATCGAAAGGTAAATACGGAACCCTTGTAAGATACTTAACTTTGTTGTTCGTCGGTCCGACTGTCAAGATCCTTTTTCTCGGAAACGAGTAGAGGTAATGAGCTGAAATTTATACCAACACTCAATTCTGTTGTCCCTTAAATTCGTGAAAAAATCGAACTTCTATGCCAATACCGAAAAAAACAGCAGTTTGTGTCGCAAAATTTTAAAACTCGGAAGGAAATCAAAACCTGCAGGATATTTCTTGTGAAATCTTGAAATTTGGTATTAAGCAACGTCTTATAACACAAAGGGAAAATTGACAAATCTGTAAACTTTTAGTGACATCACATGTGGAAAATAAAATGTACGGACCCGTTATAGTGCGAGCCGACTCGCACTTTATCGGTTGTTTTTATGTTTGGGCATGACTAACTTTCTACAGAAGCTTTTTGGCGCCATCAAGAGAAAAGATGGTCGAAGTTTTTTCATAGTTATTGAATTTCGTGTTAATATTGAGTGAAATTAGTCAAATTTGGTGGCATTTTGTACAATTTTGTTCAGTGAAAGAGCACAAATGAAATAATTATTGAGAATGTATTTCCTCGTTGCCGCCAAATCTCATTACAGAGCTTGTGTAATGAGCCACCGCTTTACCCAAGAGCCTGACATGACTTACTGACGACTTATGATTGATGACTAATTATAATTGATTGAAAATTATATAAAATTCGACGAAAATTTCTACTTGACTAATGGCTAAATACTAACGTGAAGGCCAAAACCTAAAGAAAGAAAAAAAAAAACTTTCTACAGAATACTTGTTGCGATTTTAAAATTCTTGTGTTTATTAGATATAAGTACTCCACTTAATTTTATAGCAGTTGGTTTAGTGCTTCGAATTTAATTCTACTTTTTTATGATATTGGAAGGTAAACAAGCAGACGGATTTCCTGATGGTAAGAAATTGACACCACCTACGAATACTTAAGGTAGTAAAAAGTAAAGTCAAGCTGAGAACGGGATGTGAAGCCTCGAACAAAAGTAAGTATACTGTCTACCTTATCCTCCAAACCAGAACACGTCAACGGCAAGTTCTGACGTTATGGCGGCAGGAATAGATAAGGCTGTGGCACCAATCCGGGCGAGTCACTGCGAAACTCTACCACCTAGGCAGATGTTACGGTGTTCGTGACGGTAAGCCTTATACGAGCTGCCGGGCAGGAAGACAAAGGACTGCAACGCGGGGAAAAACGTATTTATTTAGAAATAATAATATTT
>NJDD01000337.1:1311377-1345486 GCA_002245505.1 Calephelis nemesis
TAAAAATCTTCCTGTTGGTCCGGGCTCCTTTGCAGACAGACCATTTGCCTTCCTGCCAGGCGGCTCGTAAAAGGTGAGCATAGGCTTACCGTCACTAACACCGTGACATCTGACTAGGTGGTAGAATTTCGCAGTGACTCACCCGGATTGGTACCACCGCCTTAACGTCACGACGTTTTCCGGTTCCGAGGGTAAGGTAGCGGGTAAACTTACTTTTGCTCGAGGTCTAACATCCCGGTCTCAGGTTGGCAACGCACCTCTAGGCGGTGTGAATTTTTACCATCAGGAAATCCGTCTGCTTGTTTGCCTTACAATATCATAAAAATTACAGATATAATATACAGATATATAATATACTAACACAAACTTTTTGTTACAGCTGAACCAATATTTAACGGAATGTGTGGATAGGTTACGAGCGTGGGACACTCGTCAGGAACAGCTAGAAGGAACTATAAAAATGGTACAGAACGCAACCTCCGAGTACAACCTCCTTCTCTATCTCCTCCTTCGCCAACATCGCCTCGGACCAGTGAAGAAACCTCCATCCCATGGTTTCTTCGACAAAGATATGGAGGATATTAACTTCATCACAAACCCCACTATTGATGTTTACGCGAATGATGATTTGTGATTTTTAAATATATTTTTGACAAGCTTAGTATTTCTGATTTCTGTGTGTTGCGTTTTCAAAGCTAAATCGCTTGAGCGATTTCGATGAAATTTGATATGCATATAGCTAAGGACCCGAGTTATTTTTTTTATTTATGATATTGGATGGCAAACAAGCAGACGGATTGCCTGATAATAAGAAATTCAACGCTGCCTAGACACACTAACGGTGGTAATGGTGCGTTGTCAACCTGAGGCCGGGATGTTACGCCTCGAACAAAAGTAAGTTTACCGGCTACCTTACCCTCCGAACAGAAACACGTCATGACGTTATGGCGGCAGGAATAGGTAAGGCGATGGTACCAATCCGGGTGAGTCACTGCTAAACTCTACCACCTAGTTAGATGTCACGGTGTTAGTGAAGATGAGAGTATGCTCGCCTTTTACGAGCTGCCTGGCAAGGAAGGCAGATGGTCTATTCTACAAAGGAGCCCGGACCAACAAGGGGTAAAAAGTTAAAAATAGGCTATCTTTTTAGAAGTAAATAACTCCAAAAGGGTTGATTTGAATGTTTTGTATGAAAACCTATTCTACGAGAGGAAGCCGAGGGTAAACAGCTAGTATTGTACAGTCACATTATGTAACGCAGCTCTACTAGAAAATCAGTCGGATCTAGTGATCATGAAACGAAGCGCCCAGATTGGTCCCCTTTTTTTCTTTTCGTGCCGCTACAAAGTCAGTGCTGTACGTTGTTTTGTTCCAGTTTAGAGAAGTCTTGTCTTTTTATGAAAAAGATGTAAAAAATATTTTTTTTCTTCGGGTGGATTTGTATGACGTATTTTGGTCACATAGACAATCGTCTCTGTGGTCTATTGGTCCGGCGTCGGACTTGACTTCTTGTGGTCCCGGGTTCGATCCCCGGGTCAGGCAACAAAATGAAGGTTTATTTTCAATTTTCTAATAAAAAAAACGTTGCCCGGGATTGGACATGTGCCCTGTTGACGATAGGCTTGCCACCTATCGCATTGTGGGATTTAGTGTCTGGCTAGTCGTGGGTGCCCTGGTTGTGTTTCTGCCTACCCTTTCGGGGATATGGGCGTAAAGATACTTACTAACTTACTTTTTTAGACGAGAAAAAGTGGCGTTTTAATAATTAAGCATTAATTAAGCAAAATAAATAAATTAAGCAAATTAAATAAAACAGTGATAAAAACACCATATACAATAAAACAAAATATTCTGTTTTATTTATCTATCTATATATTTATACGTGATGCCAAAACTTTGGACCCCTTTTTACGAAATTGCGTATTTATAATCGGGAATTAACTAATGAAAACGATTAACGAACATGTAAGTACGTAAGTTTCCGTTTGTCGCTTTCTTTCTATTTCACCCGATATTTGTGAACCTTTCGTTTTGTTATTGCATTGTATCAAACAAATTATTTCGTCTCCCACTTGGCTGATTTTCGGAGGTTTTGATACTGGCAACAACCTTTTTGGGGAGCTTAATCCCCATCTGGAAACGCACTAGGCTGAATTTTATGTATCTGAATTTTTAAAGTAGAAAAATATTTTCTTACGTTATTTGTGAGATATTGACGTGTGAACTGCACCGGAAATCAATATAAGTTTTCAATATCCGGCTTGACAATTATGAATCGCTATTTCTTGAACTCAATAACTGCGATAGAGTATTGCTACAGGTTTATTGCGATTCTTTTGATATTTTTACTACTTTGTTTTTTGATATTTAAAGTGACAAATGGTTTTAGTTCTGCTTGATTAAGGATGGCCTCTATGATTTAGGGGTCCGGTGTTGACGACGACGTTTTGGGTTGAATTCCCGGTTCGAGCTACTAAATTTGTTTTTTACTTTAAAAGACATTATCCGGTATTGGATATCTGTCCCGTGATAGGTTTACTTACTATTATCACATTGTGAAGGGGTAGCCGATTGGTTTGTCAATAATTCTCTTTTCTTCTTTGTAAACTTTTATTTCCAGTAGTTGTCTTGGAGGGTATTTTCAGGTATTGTAGCCGATTGGTTTGTCAACAATTCTCTTTTCTTCTTTGAAAACTTTTATTTCCAGTAGTGGCCAGTGTAATTATAGTTTTCATAATAAACTTCGTAAGAAGTTAAATAATTTTTATATTGGTAGGAGAAAACTGTAAATGATATCGATTTTTTTTTAATTTATAGGTACATACATACATATCTTCACGCCAAGTTGTGTAGGCAGAGAGTATCGAGTGCCAGACCTGACGATCCTGACAAACCTGTCTTGCTTCCTTCACATTCATTACCCTTTTCATACAAACACGCCGGTTTCGGAGACTCTTGACACCACCCTCGGATAATATCCGATTGATCTGATCGTGAAATGTCAGCCTTGGCCTCCTCGGGACCTACATCCATCCACATTCGCATTGTATATCTGCTTTGTCAATCTTTCATCTGTCATTCTTTCCATAGGTATTAATTATAATTATTAATTATCCATTCATTAATTTATAGGTACCTAAAGAAAACTTACTTTAAAAAGCGAGTTTCCAACAAGTAACAAAAACAGTTTAGAAAAGCTGCTGATTAACGTTCTTCAGCAGAAAATCTGTAGCAAATTGAATGTTAAATGTTAAGATTTAAACATTAATCAACTGTGTTAATCAGGCTCAGTCACAGTTCAGTGGTTGAACTCCTGTTAGTTACGAATTATAGTATCGTTTTAATTAACAATTGTCAGAATTCAGTCTCTGATTGAAAAATGGATTTAAATCATAACATTTTAACAGAAAAGTTTTCCCTTTGTTTCAAAATGTATTTTATAATAAAAATATAAAAATTGTATGAATTGAAAAACGAAATCATTAATATCAACAGTATATCCTAGTTTTATAATAGTCTCAAGAAAGCTTCAATGTGTGAAATTAAAAAAAAGTGCTGTATGTTAATCTGCAGAATAAAGTCCACAGTGAAAAGAGTTAACAGATTTACACTTTGATTGACTTTTTATTAATTAAGCCGAGTCACAGTTTAATAGTTAAACAACTAGCTTGTTACTTGTTTTAATTAATATCAGATTCTGAATGAAAATTGTATAGGGACTTATGAAGTTCATGCCATTCTGATTTTAATACTTCATATTAATTGCATTGTTCTATTGTTTTTTTTCTATTGTTTTACAAATTTTCCGTTTGTCTGTATCTTTTTTATATAAATTGCAACGACGAAACGCTGCGACTCAAGGTAGCCTTGCTTGGCTGGCTCGCCTCTGACAGATTATCATAGCAAGTCTACAATTTATTAGACCTTAGCGAAGTCTGTAACTTCCAACAACTTCTATCATTATTTCTACTGTTTTTTTTATAATTTTGGTTTCGTTTCTTTCATATTTTTAAATAAAATTCGTTTCCTTCCTGTTAATAATAAAGATAATAAAGTTTACAGTGAATAAGTATGCGTTTTTAAAAATAGCTAATTTAATTAAGTGGAAATTGGATGCATTAATAACTGTGCACTTAATTGGATTAGTAGCAACTGTGCAAAGAAAAATTAGACATAATCTTTACAGTTTTATAAAAATATGTGTGTTTAAATAAAAATTATTTAAACACACTTCTAGGTACAACATAAAACAATTATTTGATTATTTGTTTGTATCAAGCTATAAAACTACTATACTGACTAATGCATAATCAATCTTATTAGCATTAGAATACTACGTCCCTGATGAAAATACGATAAAAAAAATTATGTGCATGCGTTCGAAGTCGGGATGGGCATAATTATTGAAACTGAAGCAGATTTTTGTGTTTTATTGCGTTTATATTAAATCAAACCTTATTGCATTTTGTTTAGGTACGTCTTATGTTTAAGAAGTGAGAGGTTCTCATTGCCACTGCATGTTTGTTTTTTGTTTGTAACGCGATTACTCAGCAATAGTCAACCGAGTTTGAAGTTTATTTTTAGAAAGACTGGTCATGATTTCTTATCACTTATGAGGTCGTCAACATTGACGATAAAACGTATGTACTAAAAAAAGTATCTCCACGCCCATATCCCTGATGAGGTAGACAGAGGCACAACCAGGGCACCCAAGATTAGCCGAAGACACTAAGTCCCAAAATGTGATAGGTGGCAAGCCTATCGCCAACCGGGCACATACCTGACAAAAACCCAATTTTCTTTTTGTTGCCCGACCCGGGATTCGAACCCGGACCCTATGCAGTCTAGTCCAACAACTGAACCGCTAGACCACAGAGGCGAAGTATAATTCAAAAACCTCTAGTCGAATCATGATTAAATAATTCAAGAGACCATTTTGGAATCATTTCTTATCTTTTGAAAATATAATTATGAAATCGCGGTGGACGTGGTGGTTATGAAATAGTTTAGCTAGCTAAACTAGCTAGCTAGCTCCGTTTAATTGCTTCTATTCCAATTGCCTGTATGGTCTAACGGTCCGGTGTCGGACTTGACTTCTTGAGGTCCCGGGTTTGTTGTTATTTGTTTGTTTCCGGGTTTGTAAATGTATATATTTCAATTTTCTAATAAAAAATAATGTAGCCCGGGATTGGATATGGGCTTGCCATCTATCACATTGCGGGACTTAGTGACTTCGGCTAGTCGTGGGTGTGCCTCTGTCTACTCCTTCTGGGATATGGGCGTGAAGATACTTTCTTTTTCTTTTCTATTCTAACCTTAGATGTTATCAAAATCGACAATGCAACTAACATACAATTGTAAATGAATCAACGTAGCCCGTCTTGTAGGTCGTTAATTAATAAGACCACTTAACCTATTTCGAAGGTAATTAAAACAGATATCGATAGCCTCGAGCGCCACCTCGTGAAAATGTTAATCATGCAGGTACGGGGCTTGTGATTAACTTGGATATTACTAGGTAATTTTGTTACGGGGATCACACGAGCACGAGCAACTTTACGGTAAATTTACATCAGGATTAGCAGCGTCTTTTTGTTTCATGTATATTAATCACTATTAGACCTACTTTAATGAATTGTGTACAGCTTTAAGTTAAATCTCTTTTATCTTACTAATATAAAAAAGCTAATCCTCTAACACCTCTGTGGTGTAGTGGTCTGGATTTGACGATGAATACACGAGGTCGTTGGTTTGATTCCTGAAATATATTAACATAAATTCAAATTTTAATAAGTACAACCTTGCCCTGGCTTGGATTACCGGTTGGCGATATTTTGGTCATCTAGCACATTATGGGACTAAGTCATATTCCTTCGGTAATCGTAATAGAACATTAGTAGAGGAAGGCAGAGGTACGGTTGTACCTCTGTCTTGATTATGCAAAAAGGCAGGCAAAAGTTTTAAGCGTTTTCATTACACATCTTCCTATTTTCAGAATGAAACTCGAAAAACGTTAATGGTCCATTTCTGAGACCACATATTTATAATTGAATTGAAAGAGACGTAGCCAGAACGGGTGAAATAGTTTTAATCGACAAATTTGTGTTGGAACAAGGAAATAAAATTGTATATTTTGGTGGTGCTTTCAGCAGGGATTTAACGTACACCATGGATTTAGCAAGAAGAGTGTGTGCAGGGAATAATGCAAATGGAGCGCCGGGTAAGCTATTTCTCAACAAGGATTTCAGTCATGGTACTAGACTTGCTTTGTAAATTTCCTTGCTTATCCCAAATTGTATACAGAAGCGAGAGCTGTATGTGTCAGAAAAAACATGAAAAAAGGATAAATGTGGTCGAAACAAGAGCGGGAAAGTCGGTTGTAATACGCTTTCTGACCGTGTTTGTAACAGTGAGGTAGACCGCAGTGGTTGTTCAATTTTGAAGTAGTAAATATATTTGGGTACATGAGCAAAGTTTGTTCAATTGGAAGAAGTGTACACGCTATTGTGACATAAAAAATGATTTTAAAAGTAGTCAATTTGCAATCTTTTTGATTCAACAATTGCAATTGTTTACCGCCCTTTTTGCAATAGTAAATTACAACCTTTCGCAGTATTATATTATGCTGGTGGTCGCCCGTTGATCGAAATTCGACCATAGTAAATTTCTATTTGATAAGAACGCCATCTTCATTACTCAAGACCAAGTACTTTGTTTCCAAATTATTTAGTGCGCCATCTGTGATATTTTATAGTTATCATCAATATATTTGTTTGTGTGTGTCAAATGCATGGTAATGTTTAATGTACTTTATAAGCATTATTATTGAAAAATGTTAGCGTTCTGCACTTTTCCTACACATAAACTAACAAAAAAACCCTCAATACAATAATGATTGTCAACAAGCTGACCCGGCGAACTTCAACTGTAATTAGCTGTCAAGAGAAACGTTTGTTATTAGCTGTTTTCGGCTGTCAAGCGAAATACAGTAGAATGCCGATTATCCGAATCAATTAGAACCAATGGTAATTCGGATTATCGGAAATCCGGATAATCGATTTCATTATTGAAATCGAAGTCGGTGTTTTGCAGTTTTACTGCTTCAAAATTGAAACAGGTTAATATGAGAGAAGATTAATAGCTGTCCTGACAGACGTTGTCTTAGCATAGCTATGAATATAAATAGTGTTCCGCTAATCTTATTTATTTTTCTTAATAAGTCCCTTTTTTATGATATTGGAAGGCAAACAAGCAGATGGATTTCCTGATGGTGAAAAATTCCCGCCGCCTAGAGACACCAAAGGTGGTAATGGTGGTAATGGTGCGTTACCAACCTGAGGCTGGGATGACGTTATGGCGGCAGGAATAGGTAAGGCGGTGGTACCAATCCGGGTGAGTCGCTGCGAAACTCTACCACCTAGTCAGATGCCACGGTTATAGTGACGGTAAGCCTATGCTCGCCTTTTACGAGCTGCCTAGCGGGAAGGCAGATGGTCTATTCTGCAAAGGAGCCCGGACTAACACGAGGGAAATTCTCCTCCTAAGAATAAACAAAAAAGCTACTATCGAATAAAATTATTATCGAAAATAAAATAAAATCGAAGCTACCTTTTATCACAACAGTTCGTCTTTGCAATTTCAGTAACCTCAAAAAAGATAGAGACCTACGTAGAATTTGTGAAATATGAACTATGCAATTAATATAAAGTGTGAAAAGCAAAATGTCATGAACTTCATAGGTCCCTCTATTTTTCTTCACAATCTATCGTTAATTAAAACGATTTGTAACAAACTAAGGATTTGAATGCTGAACTGTGACTCGGCTTAATTAACGAAGAATTTAATTAATGTGTAAATCTATTAATTTTTAATATTCATTTTACTGTGGAATATCTGCTAAAACAACTAGCATCTTAGTCTTTTTCTAATTCTACAGACATATTGGATCTGTGTCTAAAACTTACAAAACTAGTTATACTGTTGATATTAATAATTTCGTATCTCAATTCACAAAAATGTAATTTTATTATTATTATTAAATACATTTTGAAACAATGGAAAAAGTTTCCAGTCAAAATAACATGATTAAAATCCCATTTTCAATTATAGTCTGAATTCTGACAATGTTTAATTAAAACGATGCTATTATTTGTAACTAACAAGAGTTGAACCACTGAACTGTGACTGAGCCTGATTAACACAGTTGATTAATGTTTAAATCTTAATATTTAACATTCAATTTGCTACAGATTTTCTGGCGAAAAACATTAATCAGCAGGTTTTCCAAACTGTTCTTGTTACTTGTTGGAAACTCGCTCTTTAAAGTAAGTTTTCCTTAGGTGTCCACAAATTTAAAAAAAATGAAATATTTTACAAATTTTCTCCCACCACTTATAAGGTTATTTAATTGCTTACTAAATTTATTATGGAAACTATAAATATACTGGTCTTTATTAGAAAAAACAAAAAATCTAAAAAAATAAAAGGGGGATGTTGAGAAATCTGCCTTCTATCCTACCGTCCCGACCAGAACATGACACTGTGACTGTTGCGGCAGGTATAGGTATCGGCGGTGGATCCCTGACCGGGCAAGTGCTACACAGCACTCTACCACCAGTAGTCTTGATGGCAGCGATCCATTAAACCTATGCTTGCCTCTTACAAGGGGCCTGGTGGGAAAGGCAGATTCTATACAGGGGTCCAGATCAACACGGGGGAAAAATATTAATTATAAAACCAGTACTTGAACTTCTAACCGTTATTCGTTTTACTGTTAAACATCTGCAAAAGAAATATCATTAAAAGTTATGAATTATAACGACAGTAATAAAATACGAGAACCTATTAGAGATAAAAGTTTTAACGTTAATTGCACAGGTTAAGCGGCTCTTTAGATTTTTCTTCAGTGTATTCGAGATTCAGTTTTTCCTTTAATTTGGCATAGAATTTTTCATCACTAAGCACTAAAGGTGCTACGAGTAATCGTGTTAAGCTGTATATTTAAAATTTATAATATAAATACGGCGGAAATAAATAGAAGTTGGACATTTCTATGTTTCTCTTGTGCAATATAACCTTTTCTCTCTTTATTGTACAACCAAATTATAAAATAACGTATTACATAGAGAAAAACGTATGATGTATAAAAGGTAGTTTTTACGCGAACAATAAGATCTCTTCAAAACAACAACGTTTAGAAGTCAACCAAAATGAGGAGAAAGTACAATAATGACACATTAATAAGATACATTTTTTTAAGAAAAAGAAAGACAATTTCGTCAGGTACGGTATTGGTTTTATTATTATTTAGCCAATTAAAACACATACATACATAACTTAATGCTAAGTCACCCTGCATGGTAGGCAGAAAGTATCGAGTACTAAGTTATTTTTTTGCTTTGCGGTATGATCTTCAAAATCCCTGCCCGCAGTAAGTGTAACTATCACTTAACTATCATAGACTCACTCTAACGGTCCTTCACACAGTGCCGTAGGTAACCAAAAAATGTAGACCCGCCTGCACTAACTCACCGTCAAAGAGGTCTCGAATTAAAAAGGCTGTTCTACACGGTGCGGTGTCTTTTGTTATGTTTGACTTTGATCTATATTCCTTATTCACGTTTTAAAGCGGGTTAAATAGTTTGGCTTTGTTGACAAAGGACCTTGTTACATTTTCTGATAGTTATCACTACATAAGTATTTAAAACAAATTCTCTTCCTTTGTCCCAATGCCCCTTTGTATGCGTAAATCTTTAAAACTACGCAACGGTTTTTGTTGCGGTTTTTTTAATATATAAAGTTATTAAAGAGGAAGGTTTATATGTATATCTCATATCCGTGTGAAGCCGGGGCTTGCCGCTAGTATTATAATAATATACTGTAAGAGCCGTTATAAACAGTAGAGCTTTGTGTGATACTTAAAATTACGCACTGTGTGAAGCTAGACTAACAGTTTGTCGATTTCTATCTAAATTTACAATTTATTGATACAAACAATGTGTAGATTAATTACATTTGTTTTTATAACGCTGAGCTTGTTTTATCATCACTTTGTTTTGTTTTGCTAGTATTAATGAACGTTTAATGTTATTACAAGTGCACGATACACGTAAATGCTTTAAATAAACACAAACGAGCTTAATTGCTTTGTGGCGTGTAGTGCATTATTGTTCATGAATAATAAGTAATTTTTAAAAAAACTGAATGAAAAATTATTTCTAAGACGCCATTTTGCTTTTTGTGTTGCATCGGCCATTACCGTGATAAGAAATTGTGTGTAAAACCGCGAACTCGACGCCATTTTGATTTTTTGGGTGACGTAATTTACGGTCAAAGGGTTACTGGAGAAAAGACGATGCAGTGTTTTCATTATTGCTGATTTTTTTGTATATATTGAGTAATTACAATGATTCCGGATACCCGGAACCCGGATCAACATGATTATGCGGAAAATATACAGATATTTTCCTCCTTTTTTGGAGTCTACTAAAACTTTGTGCAAATAATAATTAATAGGTGAATGAAAATGTTTAAAATAATAATAAAAGAAAAGAAGTATCTTCACGCCAATATCCCCGAAGAGCTAGGCTGAGGCACCCACGACTAGCCGCAGACACTAAGTCTCAGAATGTGATAGATGACACGCCTATCGCTAACCGGGCACATATCCAATCCCGGGCAACGTTATTTTTATTAGAAAATTGAAAATATAAGTTTTCTATTTTTGTTTGTTGCCCGACCCGAGGATTGATCGGTGCCTCTAGAAGTCAAATCCAACACTGGACCACTAGACCACAGAGGCTATAATAATGATCTAAATTAATTCGAACATTAATTGCTGTTCTGAAAAACGTCTTTAAAAAACTACATATCTGAGCTAATAGTTTTTGTGTCTAGCTTAGAACTTTAGCGCTAAGAAACGATTCAAATTATTCACCAGGACTGTGATGTAAATGAACGTGACCTTTTAAAAACATGTTCGGTTTAATGGCCTCTTGTAACTAAAACGAGCTACAATTTTTCATGAATTTTGGAGAAGTTTACAGAAAATTTACTGAATTATTATAAAAATAACTTTGCAAAACTCAGATGATATACAAAATGCTGAGTTTTGAGATCCGAGGTCGGGAAGGGACGACCCCATCGCCGGGTAATGGTAAACGATGGTCAGACATGGTAGTTTAAGAAAAATGGCGGTTAGTAAGAAATCGCAAAGAATCAGTTCAGACGTTAACCAATATCCTATTTTATTAACGTATTTTTTTATATTTTTAGTTTTATTGTAAGTATGGGAATCTTCCCATTCGAAAATCTGTTCACTTTTTACCAACCAGGCGCCTGTACGATCCCAGGCAACATAACTAGAAAACTTAATAAAACTTAATTGAGGTTTCTAGACCTGCGTCTAGATTTTAGAATGTAAAATTTTTCTTTTAAAAACGGGGAAAATGTATTACACGGAAATGAACATAAAGTTTTCTATTTTAGGACTACAATGGAGATCAAACATTGCAGAATAAAGCAAGAAGGTAGACTTGCACTTGTGTGTAACCTACAAATAAACTAACATAATCAAAAACTGGCGAGCCTTTACAAGATACATATTTAATTTCTCTACATACATCTTCACGCAAAATCCCTTACGGGGTAGGCAAAGAGTATCGAGTGCCAGTCCTCACGATCCTAACAAACCTGTCTAGCTTCCTTCACATTCATTACCCTTTTCATACAAACACGCCGGTTTAAGAGACTCTTGAAGTCTTGACACCACCCTCGGATAATATCCGATTGATCTGATCGTGGAATGTTATGTTATGTTAATTTCCCTATTACTGCTAAGTAAACGATTTCGATTCCCGAGAATTGAATTCAAAAGCCCATGATCTGATGACGTTTAGTGGATAAATATATACCAAAGAAACGTTGCATTGGCACGGTCGGGTCAAAATTTTTATTATGAATGTAAAGAAGTATGGTTTCACTGTATCGGTCGCGCATCAATGAATAGAATAAACCATCTGCCTCTACCAGGCAAGTCTTGCGAGGCAAGCATAGGTTGAATATAGGCAATTACCAACAAGACCATTGGTGCCTGCATGAAATGCATGCATGAAATGGATCTACCGCGTTACCTATTTCTTCCGCCACAATGACTCATGTTCCAAGCTGTAGGTTAGGGAATTGTACAGTAGGACATTATCTTGGATATATTACATACCTATTATCTTGGACATAGGAAAGCGACGCACCTATAAGATCTTTGACTTATATTGTCTTTGGCTTATGTTGTTCCTTACTATCAAGAGCGCAGTATGTCTGTTCGCTTAAAAAGAAATTAAAAGTAATTTTATATAAAAAATCTGAAATACGCAATTGGTACCTTGTAGCATTAAAGCAAAATACTTATGATCTTTAATATTGTAAAAATGAATCGCTAAAAGTGTTGGTAAACGCATAACTTCCGAACGACTGAACCGATTCGGCTAATTCTTTTTGTATTGTGTTAGTTATCACTAGGACAAGGTTCTTATGTAGAAAAAAACTGGAAAAATTGCAAATCAACATTTTAATTTTTTGCCATACAAACGGAACGGGTGGAACGAAGTTCGCCGGAGCAGCTAGTCTTTAATATTTTAAGACAGACCTTACCAATCGTTTGCTTGCTTCCCGATATTTTTAAAAGAAAGGACTCATAAAAGAAAATCTAAAATAGTCCCTCAGAGCGACAACTTTCGCTAGACTCCAGTTCATTATAAATAAATAACAATTACTTCTTATTAAAACAGAAAAAGAAAGTTTAGAACTATAGTAGTAAAATTCTCGTAGTCCCTTGATTAAAATGTTCACTAAACTGAATTTTTTACTTGGTCTAGATTTTTTACCTTAATTGTACCGCGAGAAAATAAGAAATGAATGCTGGGTTATTCAAGATCATGGTAGTCTTTTTTACCACTACCTTCCCTTTTCTTGGCACCTTGATGTTCCTGTCAATATTCCGGTTTTGAATGTAGACTTGTAAACTGACTTATACCACGTGAGCCATTCGAATAAAAAAGGAGCATTTTTTTCACAGTGGTTTAGTATAATCTTTCCGACAAAACATAGATTTTTTCACAAGTACGATGTCTATTTCTTTTTGTCTTCAAATTTGTCTATTGTTTACCATGCTTTACTGTAAAAAATTAAAATAAACAATTTCAAATTTCCAGATAAGTTAAATTTTCCTTATTTTTAACTGAATTCATAAGAGGTTTTTAGTTCGACTGCATATTTTTTTGGATGTTTGTTACACAATTACACGGCCAATAGCCAACGGATTTTAGCGGTTCTCTTTTAAAAATAAAGCCGTCATTATGAGGTTCAATATCAGTTTTATTATGACCTGACTAGTTGTTTTTGAGTTATAATTAATTAATAAAGTTATGTAAATATCATTAATTAATGCATACATTTTTCAGGTCTATATTCTATAATAAGTAATTCCAGGGGCTAGTTCTTGACCCCCTCCGGGAAAGGCGAGGTGTTAAAAGTTTGACGTATCTGTGTGAGTGTAGGCCTATCACAACTGGCATCACAACTTCTAAATGAATGGACCGATTTTCAGGCGGATTTTGTATCTAAAAGCTGACGTGATGGAAATTGTTCTTAGCTACATTACAGGCATTTTTAATTGGGTGTTACTGAAAAATTGAAATTTTGTTATTATCTATGTCTAAAACTCGATTTGGCTAATTTTTTGATCAAGTCCGCGGAAGACTAAAAAATAAGAAACAAGGAAAAACTGTGAGAAAACTAGAAAAACAACAATTTTTCCCCATACAAACTGAAATATTGGAACGAAGTTCGCCGGAACGGCTAGTATTTATTAATTTTACTAATAGAAGTGCCTAATTGCAGAGTATAAATTTAAGAACTACAGTTTTAACCTAAATATAAAATTGAATATTTGAGGTCGAAGTTCAGCTTGCAGTAGATACAACGCAGCTGAGTTAATTGCTTCCATAGACTGCCACAACTACACGCCTAAATTGAGATTGTCCCTAGTCGAGCGTGTCAGTTATATGCAACTAAAGGAGACCTCCGGAGTTTTTTATTATTATCACCACTACTGATATCAAATAAGTATCTTTACGCATATATCCCCGAAGAGGTACGCAGAGGCACAACCAGGTCACTAGCCGAAGACATTAAGTCCCACAATGTGCCTATCCCCAACCGGGCAAATATCCAATCCCGAGCAACATTTTTTTTATTAGAAAATTGGAAAACCCAAATTTTGCTTTTTGTTGCCCGACCCGGGATTCGAACTCGGGACCTCATGTATTCGAGTCCAACACCTGAACCGCTAGACCACAAAGGCGATACTGATATAACTAACATTAAAACTTGTTACATAACGCCTTATTGGTCAAGGAGTACCGTGGGTATACGTTTAACACTAAACGCGAGGCTAGGGTTCGGTTCCTGACAGAACCAGCATTTTTGTGACATCTAGATATCTGTGTCTTCGGAACTCCTAAACGATTTTTATCAACACTAACTTATGGAAATTTCCTCTCGTCAAGCATTTATGTCGCTCGCGCCAATTTATGGAATTTTTATATACAACACGCTGGAGTGACAATGTCCTTCGCAAAATATGTGGTGCTTTTAATAGAGATTTTCATATATATTTTTTTATGATAACGGAAGGCAAACAAGCAGACGGATTTCCTGATGGTAAGAAATTCACGCCGCCTAGTGACACCAAAGGTGGTAATGGTGCGTTGAAAAACAGAGGCCGGGATGTTAGGCCTTGAGCAAAAGTAAGTTTACCAGCTACCTTACCCACCAAACCAGAACACGTCATGACGTTATGGCGGCACGAATAGGTAAGGCGGTGGTACCAATCTGGGCGAGTTGCTACGAAACTCGACCACCTAGACAGATGTCACGGTGATAGTGACAGTAAGCCTATACTCCTCTTTTACGAGCTGCCTGGCAGGAAGACAGGTGGTCTAATCTGCAAATAGCCCGAACCTATACGGGGAAAATCAATAGTTGACTTTCAGTTTTCCATCGAAAATGTGTAAACAACATAACACTTTTTTATTGCAAAGTGAAATGTGGGCGGAAATTCGATTAAAATGTCAGTTTTTTTACTGCTACCGTTCATGTTCATTTGTGTGATGACATGGTAATGTAATAAACAGTAAATTATTTCCATTCAAACGGTCGCAAATGCGTTTGGTATGCTCTTGGTATAACATCAGTCGTGGTTGCACCGCCGCTGTTACGAATGGTCGATGTAATAGCGTTTTTTTTTTTGTAACCAATATTTAATAAGTAAAAGTATTTATTTAATACGGCATTAAAAACTACGTTAATAAAAACCGACTTCAAAACTAAAAATAATAAAGATTTAATATTAATTAAATGCTACCTTTATTTATGTCTGCCATTTACTATTTACGTGACTTGTGGCGCTCTTTGGGGGAGGCCTATGTCCAGCAGTGGACGTCTTCCGGCTGATGATGATGATGATGATGATGATTTACTAATAGGTTTGAAGTCGGTACCAAACCAATTTAATACTTTCTTATAATGTAATTATTAGTTTGGAGCTCGTCACCGGCAAACCTATTAGTAAACAGCACATATAAATAATAGGTAGTACATAATTAATATCAAATCTTTATTATTTTTTACTTTTTAGTTGTAGAGTCGGTTTTTATTAACGTAGTCATTTTTATTTAATACTGTTTAGTTTATTGCTGATATGATTTAATTTAATAAAAATAAACATCGGGATAGGTGAAAATAGATAAAAAAAACTCATAAAATAAAAACTAATGAGCCTATCTGAATCATATTTTATGTGACCAATTCGAAACTATTGCGCATCCAACAAAAAGAGAATTACGTAAATCGGTTCAGAAACCTCGGAGAAATCGGTGTACATACATAAAAAAATAGCGGCTGAATCCGATCCGGTGGTAGTTAAAAAATGTCGACGCGTACAAATACCACTTGTACGGTTCAAGTGAATAAAGATTTTTCTGATTCTTTCTGATTGATGAGTTATATACTATAATAAGCTGCTTTTGAGCTTCACTTGAGACGGAGACGGATTTTATGAAATTCGGTGATCAAAAACACCACATGCATTTTTATTAAGCATTTACTATGCATTAAACGATTTTTATTTGTTAAAAATTGCATTCTATTATAAAAAATGCATTCTCATAAAATTTAAATAGACAAATGTAGTTTTAACAGTAAAGGCGCGCAGCCCTATCGTGTGTTGACATACCGCTCGGCTGTAGGTATTTATTTCAAAAACAGGACTGAATTAGACTACTGTATATTATTACACCGTTGTGTTGACTTTTAAGTAATGATGTCATATTTTTTAGGACATGAAATATTTATTTGCAACGTATTAGCTTTGGTAGCTAATACGTTGTAATATTTATATCTCCATTGTGTCTTACGGCCGATTTCTTATTTCAATACTTCATCTAAGTTAAGAGACGTTTACTATAGATTAGTTAACAAGTAACCATTGTTGACAGACTCCAAAATATAGGAGGTAATCAATTGATTATGTTTATGTATGTATGTTTAAGTATGTGTGTTGTTAGGTATATTTATTACGCGATTAGGCAATACGAAGCGGAAAAAAACATTACTAAATGTAATTCAAAAACTACTAACAAGATGTTGATAAAATTTATCTTGGGCCATTTTGGTATCCTTAGCCAGCTTTTCAAAAAAGAATTATTAAATTACGATGTAGCATCTAACAAAATAGTTGGAAACAGTTTCTTACATTATACAAAATAAGCCCTTTTTAATATTTATATATGAATTTATATACCTACGGTTCGTATACTAAAATATATCTATTTACAATTTTTTTCTGTCTGTTTGTTCTAAATAATCTTGGAAACGGTTATACCGATGTTGACGAGACTTTTGCTATTACATAGCTGATGTAGTAAAAAGTAACTTAGGTTACCGTTATTCTAAACTCTCTTGCCAAATTCCACGCGAAGTCACAGGGACAGCTAGTTTACCAATAGATCAGCTGACCACCAAATCCAAAATGATGCATTATCCATCTATGACCATTTCATAAAATAAAAAATAGATCCTGCCCGTTAGGGGATTTTGTAATTTAATAGGTATAGTATAGATATAGGTATAGGTATACCTAAGCATTATACTTTTGCTCTAAGATCTGAACCTAGGTCTACCTACACCGAGCTGATAAAAGGATGAAACCTATTTTATAATAAACAAGCGGCCCGCTCCCGGCTTCGCACGGTTATGAAATATGCATACAAACTTTCCTCTTTAATCACTTTATCTATTAAAAAAACCGCATCAAAATCCGTTGCGTAGGTTTTAAGCATTTAAGCATACAAAGGGACATAGGGACAGAGAAAGCAACTTTGTTTTATACTATGTAGTGATGTGATATCTCAAAAAGTTTATAAAAATGGGTTGTATATAAAATAATCTTGAATAGAATATATATCTTTTTTTTTTTAATGTTTTTGATTTAATGGTGCACTATTATGATAATAAGAAAATTGTATCCTACCGTGCAGTACGAGACGTATAGAATGTGCAATAGTTAGGTTGCCTTTTATTTACCGGGGTTGCTAAGTACAAACTGGTATGTTGTTGCTAGTAGTAGTTTAGTTAGTAGTAGTTTAGTAAAAAAACTTTAGTATTTAGTTTTGGATAGTAGAAAAAAAATATCAACACAATTATGATTTATTTTATTGGAACGAAATGTTTTCGTAGAATAATGTGTGCATTAAAAATCTGATGTAAATAATGAAGGTTTACTTGTCCATAAAAAGTGTAGCCGTAAAAATATTACATCACGTTTTAACGGATAGCTTTGTCGAGCGACGAGTTAAAAATTAATTTCGCATGCATTCTAGAAAACTTCCATACACACCAGCGAGTAAATCTTTGAGCTCGTCAGACTTGCTTTCCATTATTATTTATATGGAATTTATCCTCAAATGTTCATAATCCTTCTGTAAATATCTCCTGCAAAAACAGAGATGATTAAAATTAATGGCTAAGGGTCGAAACACATAACCGCGTTGCGCCGCCGCACTGCGCCGCTAGAATCAGCGTTAGGTACTGCCGATTGTAGCAGCGTGGCACTATTTATTTATTTAAATCAAAGTAATATATTTTAAGCCCATTCATTGCCTTAGCCGATACTATGTCCTTGTACCGAATACCTTGTACTAAACGCGGTAACGATACTTAAACTAGATATCGCGTCCAAGGCACCTCCAATAAAGTTACTTGGACGCGAATTCGCGTTTTCGTCACATTCAACTTAAATTCTATCGAACATTGCTATTTTCTTCTCAAATGGTTTCAATAACACTTGAAGTGCACTGCTATAAATGTTCGCGCGGCGTTACAATATAAAATCATTGGTTTGTTAGGAGAACAAAAGATTTTTATCTGTGTGGGCGCACGTAACTTTTCACAACCACGATCCTTTTTGAAGTGAAACTTCTTTATCGGGGTTGGAAAAAAATTTAGCGTAACATTTTTTCGTTACGCGTCGCATTTTTACGTAACGCGCCATCTTTGTTCTTATCCCTACCACGCGTGATTCGAAGTATACTTTCTCTAGCGGAGTAGGGATTGGCAATAAACTTTATTTAACCAATTTCTGTAAAGTTGCATATAGTAAACTATTTTTTGAAAAATAACATCATAAAGAAATTTCATTTTTTCACTTCCTACGAGTGTACGCTAGTACACGTACCTACACATTATTTTTTATTATTATAATTACAGTGCCATCGTCAAACAGATTAATATTGGATATTTTTATACAATAATCGTGTTGAAAAGTTTGTCACTCCTGTTTTATTTTATCGTACCGGACGCGATTATGTGTCCAAGGCATGGTGCGTGAATTTCATGTTATATCCGAAAGCCGTTTTGAGACTGTTAACTTTAATTTAGATGTATGTATACTTTCAAATTCAGATTATTTACTGTTAAAACGAGAAAAAACAAGACAAGTCACATAAGGACACAAATGTGCGTACATGGCACCGGAAAAAAGTTTACTAGAATTAACTTTTGTAGCAAGTTCACGTCTAGGCACTATAACAAATAAGAAATAAGTTTCTCACGATGGTAAATGGCAGAAAAACGTCGATGACGCCGCGACGCAAATCGACGATTTCAGCGGCGCTGCGCCTCAACGCCGTTATGTATTTAGATCCTTATTTATTTTTTTAAGTTGATGTTTTAAATGCTACGAACTAATACTCCTAGCGTTTGCTACGATATTTTACATAATGTAGCATTTGCTACGAGTACTTTACTAAACTTCAAAAACCACTAACCTGCTAATGCCAAACGCGTCTATGGTATCTATATCTATAGCCTACGCGCTTTTCTAAATGTCAAGAATTTAGTCCATTTGTTATATATTCGATTACATAAACAAAACATTTGTCGAATATCGTATTCATCGTAAAGTCTATGCAAACCAGACTTGCTGATATAGACTTAAGACTATCTTATATAAATATATAAAAAAGGTAAAATACGGAACGGAAATACGAACAGGAGCATAAACCGTGTCATCTGATATTGAATTAGCAATTTACGGCCGACCACAATCACGTACGGTCCGAATATTGGCAATCCAATCCCGAAAACCAAATACAAGCATCAAAATATTCCTCCCATCTCCGTTTTGGAATGATTTTTGCTATTCACTATCTATACGTAATAGTGGTCGCCTGTTGGTCGAAAATCGACCAAAATAAATTTTAAAATCTTGTTGATAGGAACGCCATCTTCATTTGTCAAGACTAACTACTTTGTTTTTAAACTTTTTAGTGGGCCATCTGTGACGTTTTATTGTTTTCATCAATATATTTGTTTGTGTCAAATGTATGGTAGTGTGGGTATTGTTTAATTTATTGATTTGATGTAAAGTACATAAAGCTATAAGCATTGTTATTGAAAAATATTAGCGTTCTGCACTGCACTATACGATAAGCGTGCCTGCTCCTGCGTCCGCGCAATTTTCGTAAAAAAGGGTCCAAAATTTTGGTATCACGTCTTAATATATAGATGAAAGTAATCTGTTCCATACAACAATTTGAAACACGATCAAAGAAATGCAACTTCAAAGCGAGTTGATTTTTTAAATCACATAATTATGAATTACATGAATAACTATCATGCCTCCATTAAATTAATGTACTAAAAAAAAATATATGTATTAATAAAACGTTCGAGGAGTCTTTTTTTATGATATTGGAAAGCAAGCAAGCAGACGGATTTCCTGATGGTAAGAACATCACGCTGCCTAGAAACACCAAAGGTGATAATGGTGCGATGCCAACTTTAGGCCGGGATAATAGGCCTGGAGCAAAAGTAAATTTACCGGCTACCTTACCCTCCAAACCGGAACACGACATGACGTTGTGGCGGTAGGAATAGGTAAGGCGATGGCACCAATCCGGGTGAGTCGCTGCGAAACTCTACCACCTAGTCAGACGTCACGGTGGTAGTGACAGTAAGCTTATGCTCGCCTTTTACGAGCTGCCTGGCAGGAAGACAGATGGTCTATTCTTGTTCGTAGGAAGTTAGAAAAAATATTTTTAGCTGGTTAAAATATTATAAATTGTTTTTTGAAAAAAAAACCATGAAGCAATTTGTTGCAATTTTGAATTGCATAATTCCAAGAAATACAATATTCTAAGAATTAAAAGGATCATACAAACTTTCATTTTTTAAAATGGTAGCCAATCTTTGAACTCCCAAGCATGTCAAATATCATTACAATCGATTCAGAGTTTTTTTTATGAAATTGAAAGGCAAACAAACCGACGGATTTCCTGATGGTAAGAAATGCCTAAAGACACCAAAGGTGGTGATGGTGCGTTGCCAACCTGAGGCCGGGATGTTAGGCCTCGAGCAAAAGTAAGTTTAGTTACATATAACAATAAATTGCAAATTTATAAAAAAAAATAATGAATTTACTCCAAGCACAGTTTATATTTTGTATTTGCAGCTGCAAAAAATAGTTAGGAACCTGTACATTATTTTTATTTGACCGCCTTTTTGGTCGAGTGGCAAGCGCACACGACTAACTACACCGATTAACCGCGAGGCTCAATTTCGATTCCCGACGGGGGCAGGCATTTGTGTGACGAACATTTAGATGTCTGCATTTCCGGGTGTGGGTGTTTATTAAATTTATTCTGGTATCTATTTAAGTATTTCTATGAACTAGAATCGTTGAGTAACACCTTTGGACTTGACTGCGTGAAGTCCCGGGTTCGAATCCCGGGTCAACCAACAAAGAGAAAATTCGGATTTTCCAATTTACTATTAAAAAAATGTTGCTCGGGATTGGATATATGCCCGTATGGCAACAGGTTTGCACCTACCACATTGTGGGACTTAGCATCTTCGGATAGTCGTGGGTGCCCTGGCTGTACATCTGCCTACCTACTCGAGGATATGATAATATACTTTACTTTATGGAAGATACTTTTTTTTATTATTTGTTATTATCTTGTTATTTATTCCATATGTGGAGTCACCCGTAAAAGTGAAATTTTTTCACTGAAAATTTCATAAATTGCTGCTTCTATAAGTTTTTGCATAGGTCCATGCTAAATGCAGCAGCAAAAAGATGTCTTTTTCCTGCTGTTGCCAACATGCCTTGTATTTGTGAATATGTTATCAAGCTTTCTTCAAATTCATATTTTTCCTTTTATAAAATAGAGTTTTGGCTGTTGATGTATTTTAAATTTTACACCTACTCACACACACCCACACAAACACACACCAATCTTTATGCCTAATCACGTTTGTGGTAGGCAGAGAGAGTTTGTAGTTTCTAGAGCCAATTGTAACGATTCCTACCAATATCATCGTTTGTTATATTCCCCGACAAACTATAATTAAACCAAATCCCATTCGAGTACAATGCAAATGCAATGAATATGCCGAGTCTAAGCGGCTAAGGGAAGGCTTCAAGCCACCGTGAAGTAAACTGGGAAGGTGACACTCCCCAGGGAGATTTCGTATGCAACGATGTTACCTCAAAGGATTGTACTTCAAGAGTAATTACTTGGAACTGGAGATTAGTTTCTATACTATAGAGATACAAAAAAAACACTAGTAATTATCAACAGATGTCTTCATGAATCGGCCAGAGACCCTACCATGAACGCTTATAGAAGTATTATTTCGATCTCCCTAAATGTCCGCCTCTATAAGCAACTTTATAGTACAGAGTTTTTTCCCGTGTTGGTCTGAGCTCCTTTGCGGAATAGACCACCTGCCTTTCTGCTAGGCAGCTCGTAAAAGGCGAGCATATGCTTACCGTCACTAAAACCAAGACATCGTATTAGGTGGCAGAGTTTCACAGCGACTTACCCGGATTGGTACCACCGTCTTACCTATTCCTGCCACCATAGCGTCCTATGCTTGCCGTTGACGTGTTCCGGTTCGGAGGGTAAGATAGCCGGTAAACTTACTTTTTCTCGAAGTCTAACATCCCAGCCTCAGGTTGGCAACGCACCATTATCACCTTTGGTATCTCTAGGCGGCTTGAAGTTAATAAAGTTGTCTTTCTCCGATAACAATAAGCATTATTAAAACAATACTGTTTTAAGAGCTTATAGTAACACCCCTGAACCAACACAATAATACATCGTTATTACACTACGAGTATAGCGTTACCATCAGCGATGAAGATCTCTTTACTACCTGGTCTTTATCTAAATAATTTGCAGTCCGACCCTGCTTCGCAGAGGTGAACAAGCTTCTATAGTATTACACATACACACCTTTTTTTAATCTCTTTATCTAATATAATAATCTGTGCCAAAATCTGTTGCGTGGTTTTAAAGATCTTAACATGCATAGGAATGAATAGCGGAAAGCGACTTTGTAACTACGTAGTGTATCTTTGGCGCCATCGAGAGAAAAGATTGTCGAAGTTTTTTCATAATTATTGAATTTCGTGTTTATATTGAGCGAGTGACTACTTTGTTGGCATTTTGTACAATTTTGTTCAGTGAAAGTGGACAAATGAAATAATCATGAAGAAATTAGGGTATCGTGTATTTCCTCGTTGCCGCCAAATCTTACCATATGAGCTTGAGTAATGAAGCAACCGCTTTATCCAAGACCCTGGCATGACTTATGACTAATAATAATTGAATCCCGATTTCATTTTCATGCAAATTTCTACCTGAATATTGCCAAAATACTAACGCGAATATCAAAGCCACAAGAAAAGAAAAATAACTATGTAGTGATGGTGACACGGGTTGAGCACTCTGCCTGCTCACAAAGTCCATGTGAAAACCTTGAGACTGGCAACACATTAGTCATTCAATAACTAAACGTAGCAAACCTGCAAAAACTAACTCGACCTATTACAATTGGTATCGCGTTACAATTTATTCATTCTTTTTTCGAAATTCTCCTATTTAAATTTTATTGACATACTACTGGTATTTTTTCAGTTTAAAATACAGAACTTTTTCACTTGTTATGACAAAAAAGTTATGGATCAGTGATGAGTCTTTTAATTTTTCTCAATTTCAATTTATTTAGGTAAAAACACACAAAATTTTTAATAACAGCAAATTATACTTACATATAAATGATCATGAAATACAAGTTGTTGATTAATATGACAATAAATAAATATCAAAGAGAAAAAGTACGTTATAATTTAATTAATTGGAGATTAGTATTGCTTATTTTCTTCTTTCTATTGACATGATTTACCAGAGGTTCCCAAACTAGGCGTTGCCTGAATCTTTTGCAACCGTTTTGTTCTACACATTGTTTTTGAAAGCTGTGCTACAATTTCTGAGTTTATATTTTATAGTTTCAAAAAACTATAAAAATACCGAACGTATGCTCCAAAAATATATTACTCATGTTAGGAAAAAATTGAAAAGTTTTTGTTTTGCTATTCCTGCATTTAACAAGTTTTTAAAAGTTGCGGAATCTATTATTTTTATTTTAACAATTTTAAATTGGTGTAGACTATAAGTCTTGATCAAAACACTTAGTCCTATTTTATTTTTTATATTATTTTTATAGTATTGGAAGGCAAACAAGCCGTAGGATTGCCTGATGGTAAGAAATTTACGCCGCCTAGAGACACCAAAGGTGGTAATGGTACGTTGCTAAGCTGAGTCCTGTAGGCTAGACCTGGAGCAAAAGTAAGTTTACCAACTACCTTATCCTCCGAACCGGAACACGTCACAACAAGAACTGACGTTATGGTGGCAGCTATGGTACGGCGATGGTACCAATGCGAGCGAGTAATAATACAATAACAAAGAATCAAAATCAGAGTGTGATGATAGAAGTTATCCTATTTCTTGCATCCTCATTTTTTGGTTAAAAAAGTTAAAACATCAGCTCTGCGTGGGAAATAAGAATTCACTGCTGCGTTAATCAACTCTGAAAAGGTAGAGGTTATAAATTCGTCTGTTTGTTTTATCGCCTCTGTGGCCTAGTGGTCCGGCGTCAGACTGGACTTCTTGATGTGCCGCATTCGATACCCCGGTCGGGCAGCAAAAAAATTAAAAATATAAATTTGCAATTTATAATAAAGATAACGTTGCCCGGGATTGGATATGTGCCCGGTTGGCGATAGGCTTGCCACACATCACATTGACTGGACTTAGTGTCTTCGGCTAGTCATGGGTGCCTAGATTGTGCCTCTGTCTACCTCTACCCAGAAACTACCTCAGATAAGGTAGTTTCTGGGATCTAGGTGTGAAGATATTTTTTTATGTTTATAACACGTTAACTCCGTCAATTAAGAATCTAAAAACCAAACGTTAAGTCATGATTCAGCGGTTATCCCATATGAATTAGATCAAAATTTGACAAGCAGTTATTGAGTTATATTATGTTTACCCCGTATTGGTGCGGTTAACCGCACTTTGGTTAACAGCTTTTTAAGCTTGCATATCCCTAGCAAATTCATATGCCGCTAACTCCGCCACACATGGAATATTATCCTCGCCTTTGGTATGGGCTACTTTATATTAATTTTTTCCTATTATTTTCCCGAAGGTCCAGCCTGCCTTCCTGCCTGACAGCTCGTATAAGCCGATCCAAAAAAAAAAATTAATTTGGATTTAGTGAGAAATGTTTCCGCTCTTACCCTCTTATATGAGGAACCTTTATAGTGCTATTCCGAACACACTAATTACCTCGTATGATACCTTTGTGATACCAGATATCTGTTGCAGTATAAACAGTTAGTACTTGAGAAGTTTCAATTAAGGAGTGTACTCATTAATTATACGTCAGATCCCCGGTGTTGATAGACAGATTTTGATGCTGATTTTATGTTAAAAGCCTGACGTGTTGGAAATGGTTCTTAGCTAGATTCATCATCATCAGCCGAAGGACGTCCACAGCTGGACACAGGCCTCCCCCAAAGAGCACCACAATTCACGGTCACCAGACGCTTGTAACCAGCGACTCCTAGCGACTTTGACCACATCATCAGTCCACCGGGTGGGATGTCCTCCAAACCTCCAGTGCGGGGCCGCCACTCGAGAACAGTATTTTTTACGACAATCACTGCTTCCCATTATACCAAACTAGCTGTTGCCCACGACGTTGCTCGCTTGGTTAATCGTCCGACCGGAACATTTTCAGGATAAAAACAACTATCCTATGTTTTAACTCAGGTTATCCTTTTTCGTGTGTGCCAAATTTCATGAAAACCGATTCAGCTGCTTTTACGTGAACAAACAAATAAACATACAAACTTTCACATTTATAATATTGATATTATAGGATATACTGATAATATTCACTAAATTTACTTTTACCGTTTGAACGTAACCAATGTCAATAATTATAAAACCGTAGAAATTAGAAATTATTTCATTGTAAAACTATTACTGTTACTGAAGGTGTTTTGGTGCCATCGTGAATGAAGATGATCGTATTTTTTATTATTGTTTTTAGTGTTTATATTGAGTGAAATTGGTTAGTTTTTGTGGGAATAAGATTAATTGAGATAGATTGTTCAGTGGAAGTGCACAAATGAAATAATCATGAAGAAATTAGTTTATCGTCTATGTCCTCGCTACCGTCAAATCTCACTGTATGAGCTTGAGTAACGAAGCCTCCGCTTTACTGAAGACCTTGACTTGAAATTACTTTGTACATAGTGGCTAATGACTGTATAAGAATTAACTAACTTGACATTGGCTAAATAGTCGTAAAAAACCATCGAAAGTCACATTTGCAAAAGAAGAAGAAGTATTACTGAAATTCACTAATAAATGTTCACTATTGGTAACAATATTTTTTTAAATAATTAATTTTAACTACTGTTAACAATCATTATTAAAATGATAATACAGATGAAATAGCAATATCTCAGCTTGAACACTCGTACTATAAATAATCAGAGCTATACGGTCCTTAACTGAAAGGTCAGTGTTTACATTGGAGTTTCAATTAGCGTCAAATGCGAAGGGTTGCCTCATATATTTCGAGTGGTATGGTCAGCATAAAAATTAGCATTGTTAAACAGAAAATAAATATTTAAATTAACTTAAGCCCAGTTCCTATAATCAACGATCCGTCATCCGTTAGTATTACCATTGGTAGTTTGCCTAATGCCCGGTTCCTATATTCAAAAAACGAGTCGTTTTGATTACGGATGGTAGTATTATGTGTAGTATATAGTATTTTGTGCGCTTAGTAAGATTACTAACAACGGTTGCTTGTTTCCGACTATTGATTCCAAACATTTTTTGAAAATATTGGTAACGCTCCGTTACTAAAACTACGAATGGTTTAGCTGACGGATTACGATTCGTTGATTATAGGAACCGGGCATTAAACTTACGAAGCTACTCATAGCCTACACAAAATGTTTAGAGTTAACAATCAATAACGAACGACTGTTACTATTCGTTTACAAAAACTACCTTTCGTAAGCTAAACGACTCGTTTCTTGAATGTAGGAACTGGGCATTAGTCATGTTTGTACCCAAATTATTAAACCAATAACAAACACATAAATCTTTGCTCTGTTTATTAGTACAAAACCTCCACACTGCCATCAATTCAATGCTTGCTACTGTCGTGTTCCGGTTTAAAGCTAGTCGAGTAAATTAATTAAACATACATACATACGTACCTACGTATCTTAACGCCAAGTCCCTTACGGGGTAGGCAGAGTGTATCGAGTGCCAGACCTCACGAACCTGACAAACCTGTCTAGCTTCTTTCACATTCCTTACCCTTTTCATACAAACACGCTGATTTTGATGACTCTTGACACCACCTTGGGATAATATCCGAGTGATCTGATCGTGGAATGTCAACGTAGGTCTCCTGAGTAACATCCATTCACGTTCGCATTGTATATCGGCTTTGTCAATCTTTCATCTGTCATTCTTTCCACATGACCGAACTAGTGGAGCATGCCCTTTCGCATTTTAACACCAACACTTTCTTTCAATCCCACTCTTTCTCGGATCTCACTGTTACGAATGTTTTATTTAAGCATGGGGTCTAATATACAAGCCTCAAGTTGATAAGGTACCGTTACTATCTTTCTTATTAAGTCTTTTGCATCGCTAAGTGCTTAAAATATTAGAATTATTTTAATTATAGTTATTGAAAGTTCACAAACCTGTGAGTGTTTAATTGCTTTGTTTAAACACCTTAATACTGATTTTGTAACGGCCTTTACTATTTTATTAAAAGAAGTGGTCGCCCATTGGTCGAAATTCGACCATACTTAATAAATTTTAAAATCTTGTTCATAAGAACGCCATCTACATTTCTCAGGACCAACTACTTTGTTTCCAAACTTTTTAATGCGTCATCTGTGATCTTATATCGTTATCATCAATATATTTGTTTGTGTGTGTCAAATGCATGGTAGTGTGGGTAAAGTTTTATTTATTGATTTAACGTACTTTACAAACATTATTGTTAAAAAATATTAGCGTTCTGCACTTCTCCTACACATAAACTATAAGTGTGCCAAATTTTATGCTCCTAAGTTAGTGCAATTTTCGTAAAAAGGGGTCCAAAGTTTTGACATCACGTATTAATAGAAAAGTTTACTAACAATCAACTTGTGAAAAGCTGAGACATTTCGCTAGCAAATAAACAGCATAAAAAAGTTTGTTACAACGAATAGAAACCTATAAGATTTTCAATGTAAGCCCAAGGACAGATATGTTTTCATGAATATACGTGTACTGGACTCATTTACTCTGTAGTTGTGTTCAGTGCCCTATTATGCTCAGGTCAACGAGATCAAGCTTGGCCTACTTTAAGTCCATCTCCTACTCCTTATCGTTAAACGTTTGGTTTACTATTTACTTACGGAATGTACGCGTACTGAGTACATTTGGTCTGCAAACGCACTCAGTGCTTGTAGCTGGATCAATAAGATCAAATTCAACCTACATTGTTCCCATTTCCGATTCCTTAGGGAAGTTCGGGCAAAGTGGTCATGTTTTTGTAGTCTGCAAAAAAAAATGTAGGTGGAGAAAAAAAATAATGTCTGGAAATGAAAAACACAGCAGGATTGTATTTTAAATAGACGATAACATGTAATTAGTGTCAATACTCAATAGCTCTAGGCCACCAAGTTAAGTAAATGAATACATTAGTAAAGGTAAAAAAGGAATGAGTACGGTTTTTGATTAGGTTTTAAAAAAGATAATAAAAATTGTCAATAACGGTTTTAAGTTTCTATTTTTTTATATTTTTGACTTATCATACAGAGTGACTAGGCTGTATTTTATTGTCTAGTTATTAATCGAAATAATAAATTAAATAATGTAATAATTAATCGAAATAATATAACAAATTAAACGAAACTCTTTATTATTTTTCGCTTAAGATTTATTCATGGTGACCTCATTGTGTTTGTATTGAATTAATATGTCATAATGGTTTTGATGCAATCTTCTTACTTTCCAAAAACATATTTATACCTACCAACCAATACCTACCACTTTGTCTGTATTTGCTTTGCCCAAATGGCACTTCTGAAACTGAATCTTAAATAATTTTGAAGCCAACATTCTGATTCAAAACGAACACGCATAATTTTACAAGCAATTTCGCATGTGTAACCAAACTAAATTAGTGGAACCCAAAGTAAGTATACAAATAATTACAAATGTAAGTAAATATGGTAATAGACGCTCATATTTTAAATGTAATTTAAATAACGTTTAATAAAGTTTTTTTTTAAACAACGAGTTATGTTTATTTTCGGTTGCAGCACGTGTAAACACGAGTTCCAAATAGTATGCAATATTCGCTAAATCTGGATTGCTCACTTTACCCGGACTACCCTCTCGTAGAATGTTTTCATTCAAATTTTTAAATGTTTAGAAATGTGTCATCCTGTCGAAGTGTTTTCTGTATTTTGCATTGAAATAGGAATATAAAGAAGTGCAACCATGTTCTATAACAAATTTAGTTGTATAAATACCGTTGGAATCGACATATAACTTAACAACATCTTTTTGTCTCTTTTTAACAAATGTTGATATTATGTAAGCCGAAAGAGATAACGACATTTTTGTCTATGCTCATTTTTAAGTCGATTTAAAGTGACGTCATGACAGTTTTCATGCTCGCTAAGTAAGCCATAATTAGTGTCCAATTTTATAGTGATGTACTATTACAATTTGTCGTTAGTAGAAAAGAATATTTGGACAAGATAATAATTTATACCATTGCCACCGAAAATATCATTCACAGTCTAGCATGACAAAAATTCTTTCAAGTGCTCACTTTAAAATAAAAAAGTGGTTTGAATGTTATCTAACCAATTTTTTTTGTAACGATATTGAATCTTGTGATAAATATAAAGAGTTAATTAATATAAAGAATAAACATATTTGCAAGCATCAATGTATAAAAAATGGCTCGTGAAAAGTTAATAAACATTCTTTATTTCGTTTAATTACATTTCCCTATTTATAAGCCAATTAAGTAGCACAAAGTAAGTAAGTAAGTTGATAGTTGCAATCTCATTCGGTAGGCAAACAATAATTCTTATCTTTTTACCTAAACTTAACTATCAATCATATCATATTGTATCGATATCGATACTCTACTTTTTCTGGACAGCCTTATAATTTCAAAATGGCAGCCATATTTATTAGCTTTTTTTCCCAGGTATTTCATGTCCATATACTTAGAGGTCAATAGTATTTTGTTAGTTTCATATCTTTGTCAAATAAAATGAAGTGGGCTTATACGTGTTTACTGCAATTTTGGGGTAGGCAACAATTTTAGCTGAATTGAGATCTCAGAAAAATATTTAAAAAAAATTATTGATATTTGTTTGTAAAATTATTTAAATGATAATTGTATATATTGATCTTAAGTAAAATATTTGGATATAATAAAGGCGTACCTATAAATATTAGTTAGATGCCCCTTTGTCAAAGTCATTAAATTTTTACTGAATTTCTAAGACATCCAACCAACAAGAGTCAGGAGCAGTTTGACGATTCACGCTCCAATTCCTCCATATAACAAGGTCTTTGTCCAGCAAAATCTAACATGAATTGTGTGCTAAAGCTTGTAATAGTCTGATAATCTAGTCAAGAGTTTGAGCAAATAATAATTAGTTTCCACAAACACAAGTAATTAGATGAGGTACGTCATTTACTCGTATACATAACTAGTTGTTACCCGCGGCTTTGCTCGCGTGACAGTTAATGTATTTACTGATTATAACGACTATCATACAAACTTTCAACCCCTATTACACCCCTTAGGGGTAGAATTTCCAAAAACACTTAAATATGTATCTACTCATTTTTAACAAGTAGCCCAAACATAAAGTTTAATGTTTGAACTTAAGAAATGACGATCTTCCATACAAAACTTTCAACCCTTTCTTCACCCTCTTAGGGGTACAATTTTTAAAATTCTGTCCTTGATGAGTGTCCACCCAATAAAAACAACCCTACTCACCAAATGTCATGGCTGTAACTAACAGTTTTTGCTCGGGGATGATGAATCAGTCAGTCAGGAAAAGTTATAAGACAGTAATAAAACTAAATTTGTACATAAATTTGTTATGAAATATTATTTTAATTTAAGTATTGTATTCAGGATATATAACCCACGATAAGGATTACAAAAATGTTTTATGTTTGTCTGTTCATTGTTAACGCAAAACTGTTGAACAGATTTTCACCAAATTTTGTGTAGTAGCTAATAGCACGAGTCAACATTTAGAATACAATTTTCTGCGGGAAAGTCTTTCATTTTCATAACTAAACACGAAAAGTAGCGTATACAAAGTCGCGGGCAACATCTAGTCTCTCGTAAGAAGTACTTGATTAGACTCAGACCACTTTGATGTTACCAGACTGTATTAAGCATGTATGTAGATTTTTTTGTTAATTGTTAAGTTTAATTACTTTTTGATTAGCAATTTTAATTTTTTTTTGTTATGAATGGTAAGTTATGTTATTTATTATTTTTTTCCTTAATGATAACGAATGATATCGGAATAAGTCAGCAATAACAAAACTAGGTATTTCTACTAAAAAGCTTGTTGACAATGGATCTAAGATAACATTTTGTCAAAAAAAAATCTTTTCAAAAAAAGTCTTTTGTTATAATACTTATCTACTATGGAATAATTGGAATATGGAATAAATATTTGTTGGGGAATAAAATAAGGGTTTAGTATATTATTACGGACGTTATAAACGGATGTTAACACGTCTTCCAACAAAAGTTATCTTGGAGGAAACTTTGTTTCCGTCATCTGATTATTATACGATATCTGATCACGGTAATTTCAAAATACAAAAGTAGAAATTTACTAATAATATAGTTAAATTTTAACGTTTTGATAAATACATGTGGATATATAGTGTTTTTTAACCGCTTCAATTTTATTAATATTCCGTAGTCTCATATAGTATTTCGTATAATTAGGTCTTAGATGATGTTACATTGAAGTGGTCATACCCTAATAAACATTTTTTAAGCTTTTTGGTCGTGGAGACAAATGTGTATTTAAAATGTCAATAGTAAAAATAAATTTGGATTTAACTTACGATCCAGACGGACGCAAACTAATGTTTACAGCCGTCTACAACCCCTATTATACTTTTTTTAGACCCTTTAAAGTAAAGCTCACAACCTGTTTAATTTAATACTGACTGTACTTTCGCGGCAGACCCATAATTTGGAAGTTAGAATTACGTGAAGTCTACAACATGCTAAGCTAACCTGAATCTCTGATGTAAACCTTTTACTAAGTATCTACATATTAGACAGACCCGAGAGAACACCACACTTAGCTACAAAAAGTAACATTGTTGTGTATATACTTCAATATACATGTATACTGTGTATATACTTCGATATACATACATCCGATCCCTAATATCGTTTTGTAACAAAAGCGTGTAAAATTGCTATTGTATTATTTCTTTATTTTTTCGCAATAATGACATATTACTAAAAAGTAAATAATAACACTAGAATTGTACACTTTCAATAAGCCTAGATGTAACTTACTTACATGTAATTCAGTTAAGAACTATTTCGATCACGTTATCTTTCAAACAAAAAATTCGCACCGAAATCGGTTCATCCGGTCAAAAGTTATGATGCCACAGACAAATAGACATACAGACACAAACTTACAACACCCCTTTTTAAAAGCAGTTATTTTTTCTTTTTGTTATTTATCTTAAAACAATCTCTGCGAATAACAGGAGAAATATTTTTTACTATAGTAGAGGCACCATGAGTGTAGTTCGTAGCACGTCCTAATAATATTAATCGATTAAAAAAGTATTTAGGTATGTACTTCCAAAATAAAAAAAAAACTTCATATTATATCAAATTTCTATAGTTTTGGTAATGAAATAATAACGAAATAGATTATTCAATATATAACCATGCAGTTTAATTTTAAGTTTTAAAATTATCAAAGATTTTATTTGTTAATTTTCAAGAAATTATAAAAACGATTTATTTCAAAGAGTTTAATTGTCCTCTCGGGATTTTCTGCCTTTTCTGTCGTCAATAACACCATAAAATCTGATTTGGTGGTAGAGTTTCCTAGAGGCAATTGCAAAAATAATTGTTTACATTTTTTTAAGAAAGAGAAAATAGTATTGAGTTATTTACAATAGAAGAAATATGATAAAAATTTCAACATGGGAAATGTATCAGTAGCTCAACTGACAATACATCACCAAGATACCAAGATTACGGATCCAATTCCTGTCGGAAGTAAATTATTTTATTTCAGCCCTCCTGGCAGAAAATGACAACTCTTCTCCCGTTTAGCTATAGGGGTTCCACAAGTCACGGTCACCAGCCGCTTGTATCCAGCGACTCCCCGCGACTTTGACCAGATCATCACTCCACCGGGCGGGAGGTTATCCATGTTCATTGTTGTTCTGTATTTCGAAATTACTTTTTTAATAAATAAGACAATCATACATCCAAAACATTTTATTTGCAGCATAGACAAGAGAGTATAGTTAAAGGTATTCACAAAAGGATATAGTCATATAATATGCAATAACATGATAACTGTACTTAAAATACACTATCCCATTTTATAACATAGAATATACACATCGAAGACCCGCTATTTTACAAAAATAACATTTATGTATCTTGTGCTCCAATCGATATCATTCGATATCATATTTGTGAACATAAAATTTAGAGCTATATAGTAATAAAATATATAAAGCTCGGTATACCTACAAAAAACAATCCAATTCAAATAACACATATACAAAAAGTAAGCATTATAAAAAAAAACTACAAAAAACCCCACATCGATTTTATTTCCATGTCATCCAAGTACACAAAAATATGAAATAATAAACATAAATCTTTTATATGTAAATTTTTTGTGTCACAATTTTCATTGCCGTACTCCTCCGAAACGACTTGGCTGATTCTCATGAAACTTTGTGAGCATATTAGGGCTATTTTCCATACCCCCAAGTAATAAGGATGACTCACCCTAAAATTTTTTATACTAAAATGACATTAAAAAC
>NJDD01000337.1:1345502-1356087 GCA_002245505.1 Calephelis nemesis
TCTAGCGGTCCGGGTGTTGGACTTCACTGCATGAGGTCTCGGGTTCGAATCCCGGGTCGGTCAACAAAAAGAAAATGGGATTTTTCCAATTTTCTACTAAAAAAAAAATTTTGGTCGGGATTGGTAATGTGCCCGGTTGGCGATAGGCTTGCCACCTATCACATTGTGGGACTTAGTGTCTTCGGCTAGTCGTGGGTGCCCTGGTTGTGCCTCTGCCTACCCCTTCGGGGATATGGGCGTGAAGATACTTTTACTTTTAAAAACATAGCAGAACAACGTCTGCAGGGTCAGCTAGTAATCTTAAAATAAATCTTGAACGAATTTATACGGAACGACATCTGAATTATGACATACATTTCGGACAAAAAACCACCAAATTTATTAGTTACCTACTGGCCGAGTATGAACGGCGTAAAAATAAGATATGAATTGATAGGTGAAGGTATTACGCGACACTGGAGTTTTGGCGCCATCGAGAGAAAAGATGATCGCAGTTTTTTCATAATTATTGAATTTCGTGTTAATATTGAGTGAAATTAGTCAATTTTGGTGGCATTTTGTACAATTTTGTTCAGTGAAAGAGCACAAATGAAATAATCTTTAAAAAATTAGCGTATCGTGTATTTCCTCGTTGCCGCCAAATCTCATTACAGAGCTTGTGTAATGAGCCACCGCTTTACCCAAGAGCCTGACATGACTTCCTGACGACTTATGACTGATGTCTAATATTTAATTGAAATTAATATAAAATTCGATGCAAATTTCTACTTGACTAATGGCTAAATACTAATGTGAAGGCCAAAACCTAAAGAAAGAAAGAAAGAATACGCGATACGCTAATTTTACTATACATAAAAATCGACGTGAGTTTTCATATTAGCTGACAACTCTGAAATAAAACGCCCGAATTTATTTCATTAAAGATATTCATGTTTACTTAACAATAACACAACTCGTAATTGTAGCAATAAAGTTTTAAATTGGTTGAAGTCTTGCTACTGATATAGCTGTCAGGCAAATATAAAACGTAGCAAATAAGTTGTTTCTAGTTTAATTTATTTACAATTGCTTTTTTTAATTGAACGGCTAAGGAGTAAGGAATAATATGAAATAAGTTCTAAGTAAGACGGAATATACCATTATTTACAGATTAGAATGCTTTCATTTTTGATCCTTTTCAGCAAGGAGGTTGAGATTCAATCCCTAATTAGGCTATCAAGTTACCTAATCTCACATAAGATCACGAGAAACTTTGTATCAAGGGAGCTTTATTTCACTTAATATAAAAGAGCCGCTCTTTAATAAAAATTGAAAATAAAATTGCCTGTTTAAAAAAAATAGATTACATTGGAGCACAAGGTATTCAAAGATTATTTAAAACTAATGCTAGGATATTAGAATTATGAAGAAAAACATAAGGGTAAACTTCTCAGTTAAAGTTATAATTTATTACATTTTATCACTTACAGTCCTTCAAATTCCATAATTATGGCGGCGAAGTTAATGTTCAAAACTTAGAGCAATTTTGGTCCCTTAACAATTTTCATTCCACTAACAACAAAATTTTCATAACTTCGCAATATAATTTCATTATGTGTCTTATTGGTACAATAAACTCTTTAATTCAATTTAAGCAATTTTATCGTACTCTTTATTTATGCTGCTTCATTTTAAAAGAGAATAGTATAGCTTTAATATATTCAAGTATTCGGTTTTTAATAAACATATTGTTGCTACCACTTATTTTTCAGCCTAGCTGACCAGGCAGTCCCGAGTTCCTTTACAGATGTTATTAATTAAAACTATATCTTAGTTTTCGTGTTCTGGAAAGCTCTCATAAAAATTGCAGCAGCTTTTTTTATTGGAGATGCCAAGATGTTGCCGCTGGGTCTGAGTATTCAAGTGACTCAGGAATAGCGGAGGCGTGTAATTATGAGAGATGTTTAATGGGCTCTTAGAAGGATGAAATACATGAGCAGATATGGTTAAATGGTCAACCTTGGTGGTCCTGTCATCCGAGATTCTTTAAGGCCCTTTGTAACAAATTTTGTAAAAAAATTAACAAATGGCAGGCGGACATCATTCCCTTATATAAAAAGAGCAATTTCAAAAAATTATAAAATAAAATTGGCGGTTTACGCATGGATTGCACCAGTTACAGGGCCATCAGTTTGATCAATTCAGCATCAAAAGGGTACAGAAAAATAGTTAAAAAGCAATCAGATATTCTTTGCAACCTGCAAGGGATGTCCTTGTCCTTGTAAAAATAGTGGGATTGAAAAAGTTTGCTGGTGTTAAAATGAGAAATGGCATATAGATGGGTTTGGACATATAGAAATAATGGCAATTGAAATATTGACAAAGCAGATATACAATGCGAATTTACTGTCAAATCGCTCCGGTTTTATCTAAGGGTGGTGTCAAGAGTCTCGGGAATCGGTGTGTTTGTATGAAAAGGGAAATAAATATTTAGGAAGCCGGGCAGGTCTATCAGGATCGTGAGATTTGGCACTCGATAATCTCTGCCTACCTCGTAAAGGACTTGACTTGTAGATATGTATGCATGTATTTTTTATTTGATTTTGATTGTTGAATGGGATATCCAGATATTTTGTAGCTAGGGCAGCAGCAGCAGCGCTATTTTAAATTTTAGTCAGAACATAATTTTTACACCATTTCTTGTATTTGGATTCTAACGAAAAAGTAGACGAGTCAACAAGTCTCTAACTCTTATTTTACTCTGGGTCTGGTCGCAGTGATGGGTAGTGGTAACGTTAGTTAGGCTTGTCACATTATGTGTCATTTGGAAGGTTATTGTGGCGAGTAACAGTTACACTGCTTACGCGGAGTCAGCAAATTGTAGGCTTATTCTACATCTGTTACATTGGATTTCCGCAAAGTAGCGTCTGGTTCATTTAAATACTTTTTGTTTTAAAAAAAATGCTATAATGTAACTATAAGACATAAATCATGTAAATATTTTTTATATTTTGATGAATGCTCGCTATACTATTCTTATTAAATAATAAAAGGAATACAACGGCTTAGTAAATTGAAATTTTATATTCTACGTCCCAGTAGCAAAAGTTTTATAAGAATTATTAGATTCTTGGTAATATAATATTAGCATTTCAAAGCATTTACTACAGCTAAATGTCTTGTTTTTACAAATAATTAAGTTGTTTTGTAATGGTCATACATTGTACAGATGAAAATATTATTTTAAATAATTATACATACATGTTACACTTTAAAACATAATCTTCTGCACTTATTAAAAACTACAAAAGTCACGTAACCTCCAATTAAATAGTTACATTTTTACAATCTTATTCAAAAATATGTTTTTTCTAAAGTTCCTTCCAAAACAGGTGCTTAAATTTTTAGACTTATTATATTTTAATTCAACATAAACAAGGAGATCCGGGTTATCGGCCCTAAAGTGATGCAATAAAGAGAATTAAAAGAAGAGTTTACTCAATATAGGCTAAGTCAAGTGAAAAAGAAACCATTTAAATTACATTATTATAATGTAAAATGTAATTAAAAAAAATTCGAACACTTATTTTGGAAAAAACTTATACATGTATTTTGTATAAAGTAAGTTTAAAGTTATAATGAATTTTATAAAAAATAATGTTAAAGATAAAAATATCAACAATATTAAAAGTAACTGTGGAAAAATGTATGCTATACTATCTTATTTCGAGTGACGGAATCCCTATTTCTGAAGACGGAATACAGATGCTTGGTGAAATGAAAAGCCGAAATATTAGCGAAAACTTTACGAAAAATATTAGACATTCAGTATTTCTAATATATATTTAACCTATTAGTTTTTTTTTAATTTCAAAAGCAAAAATACGGTCTCAAAACTTAAAATCCTGTTTACAACTTCTTTTCATATGCAGAAATATTTTAAAAACAAAATATTAAATTTATAGGTATTTTAAATTGCATGCAAAGTAGTGGAGAGCAGAAATATTATAAAAACAAAATATTAAATTTATATTTTAAATTGAATGCAAAGTAGTGGGGACCAGAAATATTTTAAAAACAAAATATTAAATTTATATTTTAAATTAAATGCAAAGTAGTGGGGAGCAGAAATATTTTGAAAACAAAATATTAAATTTAAATTTTAAATTTCATGCGAAGTAGCGGGGAACAGTTAGTATTATATACAGACATTAACGTTAAGAAACAACAAAACAAGCTGATCTTAGGTTATCTGGAGCAAATGGCCATTGTTCTTTATAAAGCAAACCCTTACAATAAAAAGCTTCAAAGGTTTAACAGAAGACTTTGCTTTAACGTTAATGTATAAAGGCTGGTTTACATGTAGCAAGGGTTTCTAGTGTCCCATTACTTACAGTTACTACATAGTTTAGATCTGATTCCAACATAATATGTACTTAATGACTAGCGTGAATTATAGTTTCGATTCACGACCAGACTTTCGTCATTTTAACCAGATTTTTTTTCAACATGCGTGGATTTCCAAATCAGGCAAAATATTATTTATGAGATTTTGATACGTGTCATGCTAGACGTTTATTTGGTAGAAAGTGTATACCAATATATGGTGGGATTTTTTTATACTATCCGAAGAAGAGTAAGAAAGTTACTTTTCGTAATTTGACGAATGTTAATTGGTGCTTTATTTAAATACCTTGGATATCCGATATTTATTAAATATGCGATTATCCAAAGTTTAAGGTACCCTTAAGTTTCTGCCTTTGGAAACATGTCTACAAACCTTTTACAAAAGGATCAATGCCTGGCTATTTCTCGATAGCGACCTAAAAGTATGAAGTATAAATTTATATAAGCGATAATTATAGAAATCATTGAGAAAGAAAAATAAATAAATTGCATCCAGAACTTCTTAACAGTTAAATTAACTTTAAAATGAAAACTATTATCAGAAGATTGAAAATTATACTGACGAATTTAATTTAAAAAGCTTGTAAGTAATTAAAAAGGGACTAAATACACATTTAATCAAACAACCACTAACAAAAAAATTTACTTAATCCAAAAAAAATGGTACGGGTGTTTTGGAGTATTTACAAATTATTTCACTTTTGTTAACTCAATGCCTACTTGTTTTCAGTGAACGCCATTAGATGAAGGACAAACAAACACGATAGATTAATAATAATTGTATACAAATCTGTAAATTTTAGTTTACTTAAAATCAACACAATGTTATAATACAGTAATAAAATATTTTTATATTATATACTACAAACCTAAGACATTAATTAAAATTGTTATCGTCCAAATACGTATAAACCCATGTAACATTCATCATCCATTTCAAGCGTTCTCTGTAAAGCCGAATTTACATACATACGATATTAATGGTCTATTATGCGACACTTACCCAATAGCTTAATTCTATTATTAATATACATTTTTGGCTGTTACTTCTCGTATAAACGTAGCATAACTTGCAAAGCAATAATAGACAACTTCATAAATATTTTATTGAAATATATTTTTTAATATTTTATGTACATTGCAGATTTTTTATTACAATTATGAGTATGATCCAGTGCTATACATTTTTTTTAAGATAAGTTAGTTTATTTAGGACAAAGATTTAAAAAAATTACAATATAAATTGTCATGTTTAATATATCAGTTCATTTAAGTACAAAAGATCCAAAAAGTAAACACATACTGCTTAATCATCTCAATTAGCACCAAGAGTTCAAAATATGAAATAAGTTGTTCTTATTTCACTAATTCAATTAAATTGAAAAAGTTCGAGAAATTAAATAAATTTTAGGCGAAATAATTCATATAATTATAAGTTTGTTAGGTATAGGTAAGAGTTTGAAAAATATGTCAATACTCATCATTAATGTTAATTACTGTTCACTTCCTAATAGACTAACAGCCAGTTTCCGAAAGCAAATCAATTTTAATTTATGATTATCTCTTCATAACAGCTATTTAATATGGATTCGAATTAGAAGTCTAAACTATTTAAAATAAATCTTAAACAAAGTCACAAAGATCGTAATCCTTAATTAAAATTTATTGACATTACGGAAACTGATTGTATCTATTACATTTTTTAAACAATACATTTTTAATGTGTTTCTTTCAGATCAAAAATTAAAAGAAAATGTAACAATAATTATTAACAATAAGTATTATTTTAAATACTACCAAAACTTTAGAAATAAAATGGATAGTGCGGTTTTTATAAATCAATCCATTTAAATCTAAATTAGATCAGTTTCTTTATCCAGTAAAAATGCAGTTTTACATAGCTATTGCATATCACCTACCACCTGTCTATAAGATAAAACAACATATTTTTAATCGGGTAATACTCATATTATATTAAGTGATGTGGCAAATTACTTGAACAAAAAAGGTGTATACTTTGGATAATGTCTTTTAATGGCTATATACTTTCTTTGATGTAATTACTTTATAATAACTAAACATTTACTGAATATATTTTACATATAATAGTAGTAGTTGTGCATCCAGTAATTCACTTCCAAATGGTGAAACGTTCACCGATTTACGTAGGCTTTATTTAAGACCCAAAAATCCATCCAAATAATGTTTATCTCGCCTGAACGACCAAAATCGCTAATTTAAGTCAATCGTAAAAAAATTGTAAATTGTTGTGGAAAGTCGGAAAAAAATAAAGCAAACATGAAAAGCTAATAATATTTGAGTTTGGAATTAAAAATCTGTATGGATAGGACCTTAGTTTTATTTTCATGTTCAAATAATTTTTATTGGTTAATTATAATACATGAAGTTAAAATTATTTTATAAAACCAGTCATTTAATAGAATCTTGTCACATTTAAGAATATTCACATATATTATTCCAAGCTATCACATGTATATGCATAAATTAAAAGACGTTCTAGACGATAGTAAACGTAGGCGCGTATAAAGTTAAACATTTAGGTAACTTTGTTTCCATTTTCCGATTATTATCAAATTTCGATTAAATCTACGATCTAGACGGATGTAAACCAATGTATACAACCGTCAAGAACCGCTATCATTATCGAAAATGTTTCTGGGTAGGATATGTCAAATTATATAGGCATTAATAATAGATATGTGGATCATTTATTAATACTCTATGTTAAATGTTTGAGTAGTAAAATTTATTTGTAAAAAATCTAGAAGACATTTGAAGTTTTAAATAGAAGACATTTTGAACTTTTGTAGAGATATGAAACGTTTTGTGTGTTATTATTATATTTTTTACACGTATTTTTGATGTAAATAGTAACACGAAAATAACACATTATTATAAAAATCAGAGACGTTAATTAACATGTATTCTATCATTTGGGTACAATTTTCTATGAATAATATCAGTTTAATGATTGATTAAAAGATGAGTGACGTCTCTGAGTGAGGTCGTTAATGTTGGAAATGTAAGTCTTTTGCAAGACATTGGAGAAATCTTAAGAATAGATGAAGAAAGAAAATTGATGTCTCTGAGTCCAGTCGTCAATTAACATTTAATCTATCATCATGGTACAATATTGTACGAAAAATGACAGACTGTCATTAAGACTAATGACTGATTAAAAGTTAGTCGATGTCTCTGAGTGCGTTCGTCAATTAACATTTAACATTTCATTAAGGTATAATTTTATATTGAAAATTTCAGTCAAGGACTGATTAAAAGATAATTAACGTCTCTGAGTGCGGCCGTCAATTAACATGTGTTCTATCCTTTGGGTAAAATTTTGTATGGAAAACGTCGGCCTAATGACTGATTAAAAGATGATTGACGTGTTTGAGTGCGGTCGTTAATGTAAGTCTTTCTAATGCAAGACAATGGAGGAATCTTAAGAATGTCACTGAAGAACACAGAAACGCTTGTCATTAGGCGTACTTCTTACCAATTTATTCAAATTGAGCTTTGGGCTACCACTAACACTATCATTATCTCCTTTGGCACAAGTCTTCGTTCTCATTATCATGAGATCAGTGCGAATACTGGGTCTCCTAACATTAGGGGCGACGACTCCACAGGCATCTGAAAGCCGTCTTTTTATGGACAAAGTACACTTTTTACTCCTACTACTCTGACTACTAGTTGGGGGCAGAGTACAAGGGCTGCCGAAAGCTGTGCTTACACGTTTATGGTGATTTGGGGCCATTTCTAAGGGAAGGTTAGCTACAACAAAGAGTTCATAGAAAAGGTCATCTACATGGAAATTCCTTTTTGCCGACGTTTCGACGAATACGCACGCAGAGTCTTGTGTAGCGCAGTACGCAGATGCCTCTTCAGCTTGTACAGTCCTACAAAACAAATGTACTAGTCAGTAACATCATTGTATTAAACTGCATCGTCAACTTAATCTATACATATAATAAATCTGTAGAAGGGTCAATTCTGTACATTGAAAATATTATTAAAAAAAATAACTAGCAGGGGGTGCTACTGGATCGATACCAAACCCAAATATGTGATTAAACATTTTTTTGTCTGTCTGTATGTTCAGGCATTACGTGAAAACTAATGGTTCGATTTCGATGAAACTTGGTATAATTATACCTTATTATCCTGGGCATAAAATGGGATACTTTTTATCCTGGAAAAACTCGTAGAAAAAAAAATCTTAATCTTTCAGTTTTAGACCTACATCCGCGCGGACGGAGTCGCGAGCGGAAGCCAGTCGTTTATAAAATATAAAATTGGAACTAGTTTATAACATTAGCTAACTTAATTAAAATTTCATATTAAATTGAACTATAGTGCGGAGGGCGCAAAGGAGAGCGCTTGTAATGTTGCCAAATATAGAAATGTATTTACCCTTACATTTTATAAAATCCACTACCAATTTCAATTGCTACCTTAAAAACGTTACAGCAAGGGTAGGTACTAGGTGATAGTTTCGCAGCGACTCACCCGGACTGGTACCACCGCCTTACCTATTCCTGCCTCCATAACGTCATGACGTGTTCCGGCTCGGAGGGTAAGGTAGCCGGTAAACTTACTTTTGCACAAGGCCTAACATCCCGTTTTCAGGTTGGCAAAGCACCATTACCACTTTTGGTGTCTCTAGGTGGCGGGAATTCTTTCCATCAGGAAATCCGTCTGCTTGTTTGCCTTCCAATATTATAAAAAATGGTGTAAGGGTCACAAGGGTAATTTAAAACGAGACAAAACAGGTTTGGTGCTGTCAGATCAGTTTGTACACGACTTTTTACAGACTTAATCTATACTTCCGACAACGTTAATTGAAGTCATCAGAAGTTGACACATCTAAAATGTAACATCACTTTTCTTTTTGTTTCTTTGGAAAAAGATAGCATATGTCTTAAGAGTTTAACAGTACAGTAGAATTACCACCATTGTACAAGATAATAGATTACAGTCTCTTGAAAATACTAAAAGCACATTTTAGATTTTTACGAACTTTTGATGAAGAGCCTCATTTCTGGATGTCTTATCAGAGACGTAAATGATTGCAGTTAGACATCCATAGACCTTAGTGTGGTGGAAAATAAATAGTCTTCATTTGTCTTTGTCCAAAGCAGTTATTTTATAGAAAAGAAACGGCTCCATTAAAAATATTTGTGGAAAAATGAGATATGGAAACTACAGTCGGAAGATGTTCCCTTGTAATAAAAAGGACCATTATTTATAGTTTATTACATATATGATCCTCAAGTTGTTATTTTTTGTTATCTCTATCATATAACGTAAAAATATAAATAAAATACATTGCCCGCAACTCCTTTTTATAACTTGCGATACGGGTACGAGCTTCGTACGACATTAACATAATGTGTGTAACGTATTTACATATTAAATCTTACTAGTCGACCCAGCAAACATTAAAATGTTAAAAAGTATCTTCACGCCCATATCCTCGGAGAACTAAGTAGAGCTACAATAGGACACCCACGACTAGCCGAAGACACAAAGTCCTACAATTTGATAGGTCCCGTATCGTGAAACTGGCACTTAATTAATACCGGCAACGCTGTTTTTATTAAAAACTTAAAAAGAAAATAATTAAAGTATTTTTTTTCCTATTATTCCAGAATTTTTCTCTGTTTTTTACTTCAAATTAAAATCAGTGTACCTAGTAGTTTTTCTGTTATAAAAAAAGCGCGAGACAAACAGACTAGAGTTCGAAAGTAATTAATGTAATTAAGCTAACATAACTTGGGTATTTAAGAGCTTTTGTGAGTATGAATATCTAAGTGGTAGAGTTTCGCAGCGACTCACCCAGATTGGTACCACCGCCTTACCTATTCCTGTCGCGATAACGTCATGACGTGTTCCGGTTCGGAGGGTAAGGTAGGCGGTAAACTTATTTATTTATTTATTTAAACTTTATTGTACACAAATAAAAATTGTGAGTACAAAAGGCGAACTTAATGCTAAATGCATTTTCTCCCAGTCAACCTTTGGGCTAACAGAGATCAAGTATGTAGGTACCGAATAACCAAAACAGAATAATACAAATAAATTTGAATTTTAATACACATATAAAATAATATCCAGTAATATATAACTACATAGCATATTATATAAATTAAGAATAGAATAATTATAGATACAATGC
>NJDD01000337.1:1356163-1366971 GCA_002245505.1 Calephelis nemesis
GGTACCGAATAACCAAAACAGAATAATACAAATAAATTTGAATTTTAATACACATATAAAAAAATATCCAATAATATATAACTACATAGCATATTATATAAATTAAGAATAGAATAATTATAGATACAATGCATAAACATAAATAATATAAATAAAGTAGACAGCAAACAAAACAAGATTTCTGCCCATACATAATTATATATCAATATAAACATATATGTAATATAATAATATAATAAGGTCTGATGAAACAAGCATGCAATAGTACAGCACTAAATGCAATTTTCAAATAGATATTCATACGTTTTCTTTTTGAATAGTATCTTATTACTCACCTGCCTAACTTACTTTTGATGTCATAAAATAAAAAAAGAATAAATGATTTATTATATTGATCGAAAATGTCACAGCAAAACTAAGTTCATACTTAAGTTCTCTGTCACATTTGTTGCCGGCAATGGCCATGGGCACGCGGGGTGCTTGGCGACGTCCCCGGCTTCCACCACCACCAGCTCCAGCCTTCGTCTCCAGGATCTGCTCTCGAAGCCGTATCACTTCTTCAAAGGATTCCCGACAATCCATTGCAAACACCAAAACGAAGAGATCACCTGCAATAACTCAATACCTTAGTTTCTACATTCACCTTAAACTCAACGATGATTTTTTCAAGCTGGAGAAATAAGAGTAGAATGAAAAAAATATATTCATGCCAGATCTCTTTCGAGATAGGCAGAATATCGAAGCACAGTACCACTATGCACTATGCTAAGGTTTCCTCTACATTCTTTACTCCTCAAAGCTGGTTTTGGAAACTCTTGAGGATAAGGTAGCCGGTAAACTTAGTTTTGCTTGAGGCCTAACATCCCGGCCTAAGGTTGGCAACGCATCATTACTACCTTTGGTATCTCTAAGCGTATCTCGCTAGCTCGATAGCTCGTAGCTCTCTAAGCGTAAGTATCTCTAGCGGTGTTAATTTCTTACCATCAGGAAATTGGTCTGCTTGTTTGCCTTCCAGTAATAAAAGCGCAGTTTGATGCTACCTTCCTTGTTGGTCCGGGACCTCTGTGTAGAATAGACCATTTTCCATCCTGCCTATTAGGTCATAAAAGACGAACAAAGGCGAAACGGATCATTATTGACAAGACCGGTAGTGAAATGCTGTGTAGCAACTTGACGGCAAAGAACGTCAACGTTATAGAAATATACTTGTAGTATCTGGTCAAATTCTATTACATAAAGTACACATAAGTCCTTAAGGGAATCGCTCGTCATTACAAAACTTATTACAAAGCAAAACTCCATTAACAAGAGCCGAAATAACTAAAACCAAAAACATGAAACTTCAAAAACCTTTTTACGACCAGACGACCTGACTGGTCGTAAAGAGGCTTTAGAAGGTTGGTAAATCGTAACATGAGTGTGAAAGGGGAAAATTTTGTATTAACAGTTTCATTTTTTTTTAAGAATTTCAGGAAACAAACACAAACATTTCTAAGGCTTTATAATGCAACGTCTTGTCGGTTTTTTTTAATATTTCTGTACCAAAATAATGACATTTTTGAGATACTAGCTGTTCTGGCGAACTTCGTTCCGCCCGTTCAATTTGTACGGGAAAAATTAAAATGTTGTTTTTCCCAGTTTCCTCACAATTGAACAGAATAAAAAGTATCCTATGTCCTTCTCCCGGTTCTAAGCTACCTCCCCACCAATTTTCAGTCTAATCGGTTCAGCCGTTCTTGAGTTATAAATAGTGTAACTAACACCACTTTCTTTTATATATATAGATAATGACACGGTTAATTATTATTTTTACCGACTTTAAAAGAGGAGGTTCTCTGTTAGACTGTGTTTTTTATATGTTTGTTACATGGTCATTCGGAAAATTGGAAACCGATTTTAATTCTTTTTTGAAAAGTTAGGTCATGCAAATAGTCCCATATAAATTTTTTCATGATCCGACTAGTCGTTTTTGAGTTATAGTTAATAATGAATTTTTTTATTTTCATAATTAGCTATTACTCAAAACTACTAGTAGAATGTTGACGATCATAAGTTATCTTTAGAGAAAAAAATAACAAATCGCGACGAAGTACCTAATAGGGTCGTTTTTTGCAGTTTTGATACGCTTAATTGTAGTAAAGTGTTTAGCTTTATACGGAATTATGATACAACATCGTGTTAGATATTTTTAAAATTTGTTACTTGAAAGGTTTCAGAAGGGTACTTCTTATACGTTTTCATGTTAATGATTACTAGAAAAAAAATATACACTTTGTATAAAAGTAATGTCACATGCTAAGGTAAGTTGTCATTAAAGAAGTATCTATATTTAAAACCCCAACCTATATAAGAATGTATGTATAAGAATGTGTATGTTTTATTTGACTCGTGTGTCCTCGTTTGTACGGTACGGTCGATTTCCTGAGGATGCCTCGGTGTCGAGGCGAAACTTACGAGTGCGATTTGGTGTCCTCTGTGGTGAGTTCTTCGACAAAGTTGGCGAGGACAAGTGGTTTTGTTTCCCGATTTCGAACTCTATTCGTGATCTGGCCGCGGAGATGGGAGGTAGGAACTTTAGGTAGGGTTGTCACATGCAAAGGATATTGCAATTTATATTGTTACCCGAGTTCTTCCTTTATTCGTGTTCTGGTCGCGGAGGTGGGTGGTGGGAACGTCAGTTAGGCTTGTCACAATCTGTGTCATTTAGAGGATTATTTGCCACAACAGTTACACTCCTTGCGCGGAATTAGTAAAGAAAGGCTTACTTTAAATATTTTATTTGACTTTGTTATAATTCCGGTAAATAAAAAAAAGACATATCTACTGAGATTTTAAATACGACAGTGTACGACAGATCGCTTTAGACGTATTAAAAATTAGAATGGACTAAATTTCTCCATAGTTTAAACTCGTTTATAATCTTTATTATATTGTAGTACTGACTATAACATTAACTTACTTTTACTTTAGTCTTTGTTTAAAGATAATATGAATTTAAGATGATATTAAATACGGTGTGAATAAAAGCTAAGTGCTAACCCGTACTCTACCGAGGTGAGGGTGAAAGTAGGTGGAAAATAAATATCTCACATCATACATGTGGACTGACAAAACAACTCAACTTGAACACGGAAATGCACCGAATATTTAACCAGTTTTTCAAAGATGTGCACTCTGACACCTGGACATAATTCAATATTTTATTCAGTGTTTACTGCAGCACAAATACCCGTGTATGAAGTTTTGAAAAATAAAACACGTTGCAGGCTTAGAGTGAAAAAGGGTTAATAGAAAATCCACTATGTGGTTTAGCGGTTCGGTGATGGATTTCATGAGGTCCCAGGTTCGATCTCCGGATCGGACAGCGGAAACAAAAAAGAATAGAAAGGAAACACGTATTTATTTTTATTTTTATGATTTTAAAGGCAATTCACGCCGCCTAAAGAATCCATAGGTGATAATAATGCGTTGCCGACCCGATGCCGGAATGTAAGGCCCCAGCAAAAGTAAGTTTACAGGCTACCTTATTCTCCGAGCCGGAACACGTCAATGGCAAGCGCTGACTGACTGACGTTCAGTACTTATTTGGTTGGATGTTATTGACCTTAGTCTAAGACTATTTATTAGACTTTGTTAGGTCAGTAACATCCAACCAAGTAAGTACATAACGTTAAGCTAAAACTGTCTTTTATCTTTAGTTTCAAAGCCTTGATAATGCTATAAAACGTGAAACCGGTTGGCTAAAGAGTAACGTAAAGTGATAAACAAAGTGTATAGTGGATAAGTACAAGTGTTTGCTACTAAAAAGTGTGTACAATGGAATTCCACCAAGTGCTGATGATAGCAAGAACAGATTTGGATATATGTATGTTTGACAGCTGTCTGGAATACTGTGTACATTAAAAATAAATAAACAAAACAAACACGTGTTTTTTTCTTGAATTTAAACAGAGAGGCGGGTAACACCATTTGCGTCTCATACAAAAAACAATGGAATTCCACTAGAAACGCTACGTCGAAAGCTATTCATAATTACATACCTAGTCCCATCGAATGTGTTCCCAACATCTAGGTCAAACGGACGCTCTATGCTATAGGAAATTGAAACCGAACATTCTAGACCCAACAATAAATCATTCTGGAATTGAAAAGCAACTTTGTTTACTAATTCGCTCTGTTGACATTCAATTATTATATTCAAATGAAGGATTTTGAAAAGTTAAGTTTGTTTTTCGTCTAGCGAATTTGTATTCAAATAATGAAGCCAATATTTTACCGTGAAATGGCAAAGTTATCTTAGGTTTGCAACACCAGACTTTATCGTAACGTATTAGGTATAGCAATATTTAAGAAATAAAAAACTCAGATTTTGAAACTGTACCCTCCGTTTTTGTTTGTGCTACTAAAGATGATTTTTTCTCCTTTCTTAAAATACTTGTGAAAACTTACTCCAAGCACAAGTTAAATTTAAAATATCTAAACTTGGTAATCAAAACTAATGATCATTATAAAATATAAACGTATGTCTCTCTTTTTCTAATCTGCAATGATGAACCCATTCAATAGTATCACATAGAACTTACTATGAGAGTTATGGGACATAACTATCTATGTAATTCATAAGAAAGGAATTACAAGTTTCACCACAATATGATTTGTGTCTTCAATAGCATAAAAGGTTACAGCTTCGTCAGCTAGAACCGAAGATTTTCCTTTTAATCTTGTCCTCAAACCTTTGTATAAAAGGAAAACGCAAAAATGTTCGTCATCCAGTAAGCTATAATTACATACTTAAAACCCAAAATTTCAAGTCTGCTCCGAAGTTAAGCGAAAGCAAAGTTTCGCATTTATGACACTCACTCCCTCATGATCTTCAAAATAGATCTCGTAATTAGATATATTGACATACCGCCTTTACAAAATATATTCAACTTAGTGGGAGGCTTCCTAAGGTGTCAAAAATCGAAGGTCTGAAGTAGGTATCTAATGAAGAACTCCTAGCTGGTCGCAGGTGTATTAGAGATATGATAATGCCCCCTTCTATTATTGGTACTTAAAAAAACCTAAAAGCTTTTCACAGTTTTTTCTTCGCCATATTTTCGATTTTTTTTTAATTTGTATGTAATAATATGTTCCATTTTTTTTACTAATTTGACTTGCTATATAAAAAAATGTGGGTAAGTTGAGTACTTTTTGTAAAGTTATTTTTAACTTTTTTGTCTTTTGTTTATTGCGTTTTACAATTGCATGCATATAATACATATCTTCACACATTTTCATAGAAATAGCTAACGAAAATAATGAGGCAATTAAAATAATAATGTCAAGTACCTCCATAGCTAGAATGACAAAATTTAAAAGTACTCATTAAGTCAAATTTTTAACAAAAATACGCTTCAGAAAATACTCGCAGGTCCCTTCAAATTTTTGCTACAAATTACTTAAGTACCTTAAAAGATCAAACAAAGCTTTAGGGTGGAAGAATACTTCACTTCTTATGTCGTCAACTCTGTAAATGACATTGTGCTCTATTATATACGTTAAAAAAACGGCGGGTTGCACTCCGGGAGTACCGGCAGAAGTGAAAACTTAAATATTAACGTTGTGCATTTTCGATATTTTGGAATGGTTGAGGAATAGTTTAGCACGAATTGCTTTAATTATCAGTATGAAAGTAGGTACTATAATTTATGTGGTAGAATACAGTATTCATTTATTAGGCTATCGTACACAAACATGCCAACACGAACATTCCCGCAAGCGCCCTGCGCCGTCTTACGAATTTTTCGATCAGGTCACGTGTCTTGAAGCGAGTTTAGAAGTTTTTATCCAAAAAAAGTCCGCAATGCCGCTAAATAAGTTTTCACTTTAAAAATTAGAGTCTCTTCGGAAGCTATAGGTATTAGCAGAAACTAAACTAATAAAATAATAGAAATTTTTGTGTTTTGATAAATTAAAAAACTGTTACACTTCTGAAAAGACTAAATTCTATAAATGGACCAAATAAATAACTTTTTTAAACTGGTTTTTGAGTTTTTTACTAAATTACATTGTAAGAAATGGATGCAACACACACACTAGAGAGACCGGGCAATAGAAACACTTTGACACATTTAAATGAAAGTGTTTCTATTGCCCGGTGCCTATATTCAAATAATCCTATTATAAATGCGAAAGTTTGTTTATTTATTACTCCTTCACCAAAAATCTGCTAAAACCATTTTCGAGAAATGTGGTACACACATAGAGAGTAACTTGGATTAACACATAGGATAGTTTTTATCCCTAAAAAAAAATCCTGTGGGACTATTTAACATGCAGGCAAAAACTAGTAGGTAACATAGTTTAAAGTGATGTGAAGCTGATAACCAGATTACTACCTTTTAGCCTTACCTATTCCTACCGCCATTGTATAATGTTACTACTCATTTTTGTTGTTTTCGTGCTGGATAGCAAAAAAAAATTATACTTTAATGTAATTTCATCCTCTTTGGTCTAGCAGTCCGGCGTCGAACTTGACTCTTGAGGTCCCGGGTTCGATCTCCGAGTCGAGTAACAAAAAAGAATTAGCATTTCGATTTTCAAATTAAAATAATGCTGCCCGGGATTGGATATGTGCTGGATTGGCAATAGGCCTGTCTTCTAACACAATGTGGGACTTAGTGTTTTCTGCTAGTTGTTTGTGCTCCGATTTTACCTACTTCCTACCCCTTCCGGGATACGGGCTTGTAGATACGTTTTTATGACAGTAGGTTATAGTTTTAAATGTTTCAAAATAAACTTAGTCTTGGCAGTTTATCCGTGAGTATACTATTTTTTAGATAAATTTTGTTTTTTCGGATTTTAGATATGTATATTATATCAAAATATCATATCATATAATATATAAAAATCAATTGCTGTTCGTTAGTCTCGCTAAAACTTGAGAACAGCTGGAGCGATTTGCATAATTATGGTATTGTATTATTTGTAGAAGTTCAGGGAAGAATTAAAAGATAATAAAATAGGAAAAACTACGGGAAAACTAGGGAAAACCACATTTTAAGTTTTACTACACAAACACAATGGGTGGAACGAAGTTCGCTAGGACAGTTAGTATAACACAGCAATATTACTTACAGAGAGTAATATCTCATAAAATAATGTTATTAACAAACTGTAGTACGGGATGTTTTTACTATTTTCTTACAGTGACTCTGTGATCTATGTACCTACTCAGAAACATAATGTATTCTCAACTTTTAAATTAACAAAAAGTAATGGGTTAAAATGTTTAAGTTTGCGTTTGTTATTAATATTTTTTTAATAAGCGGAACCTATCCCTAGAAGCATTTACCCACATTGTTAGCCGGTTAGAGGTTAGCGTAGACACCTAAATTTACTGAGCAACTGTTTGACTATTAAGAAAAAATACCTTACAGAGACGAAGATGCATTATACATAGCGAAGATTGTTAAGTATGAATGTAATGCTTACCGGTAAGAAAAGATAATCTTCTCATAGCAGGAAACGGATGGTTTCCAGATGTATCCAACAAGTCCAGCTGGTAGACTTCTCCGCGGATCCGATAGAGCTTGCGATGAAAGTCTTCGATGGTTGGTGTGTAGCTGTCTTCGAACTTGGTGCCCAGGAACCTTGCCACTAAAGAGGTTTTGCCAACTCGCGCAGATCTAAAGATAATTATTGGTATAATTTATTGCAAGTCAATTAAAAAGCATTTTCTGTGCTTAGGGCAAATTTTCGCAATTTCTTTTGTTGTTGTAGGGGATAAAATGCCGGTTTTCTTGGTGGTAAGAAGTCAATTCACTACTTTTGGTACCACCAAATATTTGTGCCTCATAACTTTTTAACTGACATATTATATATTTTAATGCCAATACACACTAATTTGTAACTACACAAAGGTAAATCTCCACTGTGTAACAAGAGTAAAGGACAGAACACACTATGCCGGGCCGAGGCCCGCTTTATTTTCGCGGACCACTCGCCCTCGTGATGTCCCCGTTGTGGTTCTCATTCACCAAAGAGGAGAGTGAGAAAGATATTAGTAATGTGAATAGAGGACTACAGATATTTTAATGCCAAAGTTTTGTGTGACAACTACCAGACGCGCCACTTTTATACTTAGCCGTTTTTAAATAGAGTGGACACACTTTTTTTACTCTACTCTTTAGTACTAAGTAACAAAAATCTCCCAACGCGAGGCGGCCCGCAATGAACCGATACTCCCCGCCCCGTCACCAGTGTGCGCTACCATAAATCGTACTAAAAATATCTACTTTCCATACCGTAACAAGAAAATGTGACAATGCGTGTCGCATTGTCGCCATGACAACAACAACAGGTGGTTAAAACAAATGCTCTAAATATTTGTATTTTAATCAGTATTTAAAATTATTATATATATTACGTTATATATTAACATTATTTTAACCGATTCCAAAAGAAGGATATTATCAATCCGTCAGTACGTTTAGTTTGCTCGATAAATAACGAATGTATTTGAAGAAGTTTAACATGTGTGTCTGTAGCTTTATAACTTTTGAACGGTTCCGATGATTCCGATGCGATTTTCTTTTGTTTGAAAGCTCACTTGATGGAAATGGTTTTCAGTTACATTTCATATAGAATTTATGAGGGATTATTAGACATTTTTAATTTTAGTGTTATTCGAAAGGTTACTTACTTACTTTTTTCATTCATTCAATTAATCAGTGCATTTCCGTTTACGTTTCCCGTAAAAAGACGTACTGAAATTATCAAAAGCGATGGCAATTACGATAAATCTGTTTATACGAGCATTCACGCAGGTGGAACGTTCAACGACGATAACGTTGAAAAATATGGCGCGAAATTATTCCTAATTGCTTTTTTGTTTATTGCCATATTTATTTTACACGTGTTTCTAACCAATTTCGAAAGTGATTTACGGAGTGAAAAGGTTTTTACGATCTGAGATAGAATTATTAAATTTAGATGTTATAGGTGCGTCATTTTCCCAAGGCCTTAATCAGGCCTATAGTGCAAGTTTCTAGACTACCTGAATCAGGATCTGAATAAAAAAATAACAAGCTTTGTGATTATGATGGCAGGCAAAAAAGGATAAGTTTGAATCACATCCGGACTAATTGTTGCTTAGCACACAACCGTTTTTTCTTTAATCGAAGAAAGAATATACAAAAGTAACTAACATAAATACTTATCTATATATATAAAAATCAATTGCTGTTCGTTAGTCTCGCTAAAACTCGAGAACGGCTGGACCGATTTGGCTCCTTTTTGCTTATAATTATTTGTAGAAGTCCAGGGAAGGTTTAAAAGGTAAGAAATCAGGAAAAACTGCGAGGAAACTAGGAAAAACAATATTTAAAATGTTCCCATACAAACGGAGCAGTTGGAACGAAGTTCGCCGGGACAGCTAGTGATATATAATATATTAGTCTGTCAGCTAGACAAATTTTAATTGACTAGACATATTGTTAAAGTTTTGAATTCAAACATTGACTACTATATTTTAAAAATTCAATTTACTTGCACTTTAATGAGCGATAAAATATTGTATGAAAATCATGTTGAAGTTGACCAAAGCTGGTGTCTGAACTCTGAAGGAACTATTATACGCCGACAAAGTCGCGGGTATATAGCATTGGTCGTAATTTTGTTACACAGTCCGTAAATTTATTTTAAATTATCGCTATCTTCTTTTAACGAAAGTATTAGAAAGAGAAAAAAACTTTTAGTGCTCTTAGATTACACATTTCTATAGTTCTGGCGTATCTATTGCTAGGAAAACGTTGATTATAAACGTTACAATTTGAATTGGCCAGACTAATCTGGCATGTCTAAAATATTCCATCCCTTTGCTTTTTTTCCTTTGAAAAGCATAGCATGCATCTAAAATAAGTTTAATGTGTCTAGGTAGACTTTCTGTTTTTATAGGCTGTAGTTGTTTGTTTAAACTCGAGTTTTAGTATAAATTTCAATTTCATTTACTATCAAAATTGTTGGAAAATACAAGGTCTTACATGGGGTCCAGGGTTCGAATCCCGTGTCGGGCAACAAAAAGAAAATTGGGTTTTTCCAATTCTCCAGTAAAAAAACATGTTGCTCGGGGTTGGATATGTGCCCGGTTGGCGATAGGCTTGTCACCTATCACATTGTGGGCCTAAGTATCTTCGGCTAGTCGTGGGTGCCCTGGTTGTGCTTCTGCCTCCCCTTCGGGGATATGGACGTGAAGATACTTTTTTTTAACCTAACATGTAATCAACTTAGTTCATGATTTAAACAAGTTGCTTATGGAACTCAAAAGTAAAACATAATCTTGAATTCCGATGAGCTGTGGAAGACACACCAAAGGTTATAAAAAAACATATCTAGAACTTTAAGAAAAAATGTTAAATGTGCTTCATTTTTAAAGAAATGCGTTAGAAAGCACATTCAAAACATACCAGAACATAGCTGTGCTTTTAGCTTGTTTATCTCATAGATTTATAAAAAATCCAGCTAGATCAGCAAGATGAGGCTATGACAATTTTTTTTCAGTATTACACACTCTTATTAGAGTAATAAAAAATAAGAGCTGATTGGGGTCAACCAAATATTAACTTGAAAGGATATCCATCAATTAATGTGCAGGTAGTTGTGTGAAATATATTTCAAACTATTAAGCCTATAACCTATATTAATAGACACAATTGTTATGTTATTAATATTATTGGTAATAGGTGTTACATTAATAATACAATTCCGAATTCTGGTCAAACATTTGCTAAGTGCTTACCTATCAAAAATCTTGAGCTGGATTATTT
>NJDD01000337.1:1376066-1444872 GCA_002245505.1 Calephelis nemesis
CACACACACACACACACACACACACACACACACACACACACACACACACACACAAGTTACATGAAATATAAAAATGACAAATGCCAGCATGACCCAAAGTTTTTAGTCTGCCCCAAATTAATTAACCGTATTTTTTACAAGTATGTAATATTCTGTATGGAGTTTTTACTTTAAATGTATAGAAGGATACGTCGGGTATAGTGGCGTACTAAAATAGCATTTAACAAAAAAGTAAATTAAACCAACACCAACACGAGATCAATAGAGAATTAGACTATAAATTGTCTACAATCCATCAATTTCTCGGCTCACCGATCAAACGTTCGAAACTACGCTAACACTCGTGTAGCCCGACGACACTCGTTTGGCTAATACCGCTTGACCAATAATAAATGATAGTTATTTTGATTCGCAGTAAACTAATTTTAAATTACTGCTATATTTTGTCAACGATAGTAACAGAAAGATAAAAAACTTTACAGACTTTTAACTTTTTTTAGGAAAACTTTTATTAATAGCGCCACGAGTTGATATGTCCGAACTAATTTGACTTGTCTAAAATGATTCATCTCTTACGTTGCTTCATTTAAAAAATTGAATGCTTCTGAAATAAGTTTAGTTAGGTAAAAGCAGAATAACCACCTTTTAGTTTGTATGTACGTTATATTTCTATAGTTTATAAATTTATTCCTTTTTAGGAAAACTTTTATAAACGACGCCACCAGTCGATATGTCCGGACTAATTTGAAAAATTTAAATATTTCATCTCTTTTATTTTTGTTTTATTGAATAAAGATAGAATTCATCTAAAATAAGTTTAGTTTGCATACAGCAGAATCACTACCATTGTCTGGGCTTGGAGATAGTTAAGGAGATTAGAAAGTCACAGGCTACATTTAACCTTGATATCTAAACGGGCTTCTGCGGGAGCGCTTTGTAACTTATTTAATAAGGTCCACCACACACTTTTATGAATTCCTTTACAGAATCCTATTTAGAAATTTTCTGAAGAAAATTTTACTTTTCATCATCTTGGTGGAGTTCCATTGTATACACACTTTGTTTAAAGCAAACTCTTCTACTTTTAAACAAAATAAAACTGGTTGAATAAAGTGTAACATAAAGTATATTGTGGAAAAGTACAAGAGGTTAGTTTACAAAAGTGTGTATACAAACATGAGCGTAGCGAGGTACGGGCATATGGGGACAAGCTAGAAGAAGAAGAGCGGTTACTTAGAACTGAAAGTGTCTAAATTACTGAAAACTGTTTAAACGGGCTATTCATACGAGCGTGGCTAATAAATCTATCCATGACAAAAAAGAGTATATTTTATTATTTATTATATATTTTATTTTAAAAGAAGCTTAAAAAAGAGCCGAACTTGACGAATAGTCAGATAAAGCTGTGTCTGGTTATTATATTTTGTTTCGCCTCTGTGGTCTAGCGGTGCAGTTTTTGGACTTGACTGCATGAGGTCCCGGGTTTGAATCCCGGGTCGGGCAACAAAATAGAATTGGGTTTTTTCCAATTTTCTAATGAAAAAAAAATGTTGCTCGGGATTGGAAATGTGCCCGGTTGGCGATAGGCTTGCCACCTATCACATTGTGGGACTTTTTTTATCTTCGGCTAGTCGTGGGTGCCCCGGTTGTGCCTCTGCCTACCCATTCGGGGATATGGGCGTGAAAATACTTTTTTTATATTTTGTTTTAAATTATTACCACACCTCTACTAAGTACTTATGTGAGATATTCATACTATAAAAACCTTGAATTAAAAAATATAGACCAGGATTTTCTTTGTCTGTCCTCCTCTATATAGAAGGCTACGTCCTTGTATACAAACTGATATAATATAGAATAGGTAAAGTGATGGGTATGCAAGTTGCGATGTAGTACTCTGTTGGTCAAACCTTTATAACCCGTCGAATTTCCAACACACTGCCAGACAAAAAGGCAAATGGTCTATTTTATACAGGGGACACGGGCCAGCATCGGGAAAACCAGATGATTGTTTTGCCAGGGCCCATGAGCAATAAAAATCACTGAACTGTAGGGTTACTTTTGAGTCTCGATTTCATTCAAATTTAAATTTGGAATCGGATGTATCATTTTAGGTACTCTTGTACACAGTACTACCGGATTATTAACATTTAGTTGTAAAAAAATCAAATAATCCGATAAAATAATTTACTGTTTATTATCAACTAAATGTTAATAATCCGCTAGTACTGTGTACAAGAGTACCTTAAATGACATATTCGATTAAAATTTCCAAATCACATGAAATCGAGATTCCAGAGTAACCCTACTAATCGCAACATGAATGAATTAATTAATTGATTAATCACTGACTGAATGAATAAATTAAAGAATGAATGAACTATTTATTGTGCACAAATAAACTAACATGAAAGATTGACAAAGCAGATTACAATGCGAATGTGGATGGATGTAGGTACCCGGGGAGACCAAGGCTAACATTTCACGATCAGATCAATCAGATATTATCCGACGGTGGTGTCAAGTGTCTCCGAAACCGGCGTGTTTGTATGAAAAGGGTAATGAATGTGAAGGAAGCAAGACAGGTTTGTCAGGATCGTGAGGTCTGGCACTCGATACTCTCTGCCTACCCCGTTAGGGACTTGGCGTGAAGATATGTATGTTTGTATGTATGTAAATAGACTAACAACAAAGTAAATTCAATTAACTATTAAGTATTAACAACAGCATACGATTATTGTTTCAAGTACACAATAAGCGGCCTTATCGCCAAACAAAGCGCTACCAGACAACCTTTTTGCCTGAGGAGATTATATAGACATAGGTCCAGTAGGTAAAGTGATTAAACATACAAAAATTATAACATGAGATTACAATACTAATAATACCAATCAGAAACAATGAAAGCAGTATAAATGTAAATGTCAAATAAACAAGATAAACCATTTCAAATTAAGATATAACAAGGTTACATTAATTTAATTTATCGCCTCTGTGGTCTAGCGGTCCGGCGTCGGTTTTGACTTCTTGAGGTACCGGGGTCGATCCCCAAGTCGAGCAACAAAAAATAGAAAATGTGTATTTTCGATGTTCTAATAAAAATAACGTTGCTCGGAATTGAATATATGCCCGGCTGGCGATAGACTGCCACCTATCACATTGTGGGACTTAGTGTCTTCGGCTAGTCGTGAGTACCCTGGTTGTGCCTGTGCCTACCCGTGGAATATGGGCGTGAAGATACTATATGAAAGTAATTACCATATCAATCATCACAAACACAACTTTGGTTTTTCAGGTAATATACTTTTACAAATAACAAATTATCGCCTCTGTGGTCTAGCGGTCCGGGTGTTGGACTTGACTGTATGAGGTCCCGGGTTCGAATCCCGGGTCGGCCAACAAAAAGAAAATTGGATTTTTCCAATTTTCTAAAAAAAAAATGTTGGTAGGGATTGGAAATGTGCCCGGTTGGCGATAGGCTTGCCACCTATCACATTAAGTCTTAGTGACTTCGGCTAGTCGTGGGTGCCCTGGTTGTGCCTCTGCCTACCACTTCAGGGATATGGGCATGAAGATACTTCTACTTTTACAAAAGTGTTAAAAGTAGTCAAAGATTGTGCAAGTCTGTAATTAGTTGGTAAACAATTCCATAACTTTACAGCTTTCATAGAAAAAGAGCGCACATAGAAATTTGTGTGGTGTGTAACATGGAAATTGCAAAACGAATTGTCAGCGAGTTGAGATATCACTGCTGAGTTAGATATATTACGGAACAAGTTGTCACAGAAGCGGGTTTTCGTTTACATTTGTTGAGGATTATGTTGCATGAATTAATTATTTCCATTTATTAATATACAGGGTGTATTTGACATCGTAACAAAAACTTCTGTCGTAATTTATATACATATCAGAAAAGTCTTTTTACGGTTTTTTTGTCGGAAACAAGTTATTAAAGATTTAGCAGTTTTTCAGCCCGCAATGTATAGCGAACAATGTATATGCATTAAGCCGCGCGTTGCGAGCTGTAAGTGCCGACCCAAAACACTATTTTATTACATTGCTGTTTTTAGTAAAAATGTGTTATTTATTTGATATTAAATAAAAATCGAGTTGTGTAAGTTAGTATTGATGAAATAATAGTGAAATCAATAAAAAAGACAGGTTGCACTCCGAGAAGTGAAAACTTAAATATTGTGCATTTTTGATACTTTGGAATGGTTAGGGAATAATCTTGCACGAATTTCATTAATTATCATTATGAAAGTACTATCATTTATGCACAAATATTATTTTTATATCAATAACCTGCATTTGGCTTGACAAAAACTCTCTTAAGAAAGACAACGTGACGGCTAGGAGCGTCGTCATATTATCTGTATAACCATTGCTCGTCTACACATAAAGCTTATTTTCAAGATGGAACAAATAGAGCAATGTCTGTGGATATTATACGTATCTGCTACACATAGGATACACACATAGGATAGTTTTTATATACCCGCGGGAAACGACGCGGGCGTAAATATATGTAAGGGATATTTATAAGAATTATTCGCATGTGTAAGTATTCATATATGAACGTACAGATACCAGTGATACATTGCCATGAGAAATGATAATCACAGCGAATAGCTCCCAACATGGAATTTGCAATTTGAATTTTCAGTACGTTAATTTATCACTACAGGGATCTATTAGGGAACAAGTTTGTTTCCCACAAGAGGATTTACGCTTGCTTTGTCAGCGACTTCGATCACTCAGTAATTTCCTTCTATTGGAGATACCTTCGCAATCCCTCTAGCTAAACTTGACAGGATTAGATATTATAGTAAACGTACCGCACATTAATAAGTTTAGATTTTATGTTAAACCTTTTACAGAATATTTTGCTAACGATTCAGTTTGGACAACATGTTAAATTTAAATATTTATATCTTACTTTATTTTTTATTTATTACTGTTATAACAAGATTTCAGAATTAGATTTAATTATTATTTAAATGTTATTCTCCATTTCTTTATTGACATTTTTAATTTGTTTTTGACATGCTTTTTTTTTGAATTTTTACCTACAAAAATATAATGTTAATATTTTTTAAATTGTAATAATGTGCTATTTCATAATTTATGTTATGTTATTATTAAGTAAGGCATTATTGACTTTAAAAAAATGTACTCAGATACTCATTTTGAAAAAAAATGAAATAATAGAATAAGCACAGGTTTTAAGTTATGCACACACACGAAATTAAAATAATCTAAAAGTATTATTACAATTAATAATTATTTTAAATTAATTGATTACATAATACGTAAATTGGAAGGTGGGCACTGGCTTCTACCAAACAGTTTTAACTAGTGTAGAAGCCAGAGCCAGATAGACCGCTTTAAATAACTTTTTTGCTTGACTCATTGAGATTCGTACTGAACCGTTATGAAATAAGCTCGTTTATTTAATTAATTCACTTATCGTTTCAATAGATTTTTTGCTAGGTTTGTAATTCCTATTTCGTAATGAAATTTGATAAAAGAATGTTAGATTTTATGTCAAACTATCGCCTTAATCTGCATTTTTTATTAAGCTAACTCAACTTTGATCAACTGAGTTTAGATATTATAGTATACTAATTTTTAATAGCATTTGGCATGAATCGTTGCTTTTTTTAAAAATAGACATAGGTACGTCGTGTTAAATCTATTACTTTAAATATCATTTTTAAGATTATCAATTCGACTGTATGCTTTTTATAACTTAAGACTTAAGCTATTGAAATTCGTATATAAAATTGATAAAATAAACTATTTTATGTTAAAGTTGGTCAAGTGGCTAGCGTACACCCTAACTACATCGACCAACCGCGAGGCTATCGAGAGACAACTACCTCGTTGGTCGAGTGGCTAGCGTACATGCCTAACTACTTCGACCAACATCGGGGCTCGGGTTCGATTCCCGACGGGGACACGCATTTGTGTGATGAACATTTAGATGTCTGCATTTCCGGTTCTGGGTATTTATTAAATTTATTCTGGTATCTATTTAAGTATTTTTATGTATTAATATCGTTGACTAACACCCATAACACAAGCATATAATTTGCTTACTTTGGGGTTAGATTCAATTTGTGTAAGTTGTCCAGTGATATTTATTTATTGATTTAAGAAGCATTTTCAACTTATCGATTAAGACGAATCTAATAATAACGCAATATTATAAAAAGAAAGATACAATGTAAAAAGATCTCAATCAAAAATTAGCTATTATAAATAAGTTACACGTCTGGATTTGAACCCAAATTAAACAAATCGCATCTCGTGTAAATTTTTGATACATTTTTTTGAAATGGCTAATATGTTGCTAACCGCGAGGTTTTTACAACTTCACCGGACTATTTTAGGCCGAGCAGAGTGCTCATGAAGTCAAGTCCAACACCCGGACCGCTCGACCACAGAGGCGACACATATATGTGTCCGTATGAAAAAACCTAGTCGAAAAAAAAATCTAATTCCGAGACGTGCTTGAACACAGTAGACGAATACGGGCTATGATAACGATACACACGTACATATGTCCGCATGAAAAAACCCTTGCCTGTAGACGAAAAAAAAAAAACAAAATTTCAAATTCAGTCCGAGACGTGCTTGAACTTAAGTATCACGTTATTACACTCATTTCACTCTCCAATATTGCTGCTTGTTATTCAAATTCGTGACCATTTTACCGAATTACACTAAGCATGGCAAAACAACGAGCACTCTTTTCTTCAAATGTCTCTTCCACCTACGGTTTCGCCGACTTTCGTCTCTGTGGTCTAGCGGTTCAGTTGTTGGACTTGACTGCATGTGTTCCAATCCCAGGTCGGGCAGCAAAAATATTTTTTCCAATTTTCTAATAAATGAAAACATTACCCGGGATTGGATATGTGCCCGGCTTGCGAGGCTTGCCACCTATTATATTGTGGGATTTAGTATTCGGCTAGTCCTGGGAGCCCTGGTTGTGCCTCTGCCTTCCTCTTATGTATAAGTAAGTATCTTCACGCCCATATTAACGGGCATGAAAATACTTACTTATACTATAACTATAATTGTAAGTTTGTTTGTCACACATTAATGTGAAAACTATTTGACCAATCATCATGAAAGTTTGTACATACGTTCTTGGAGGAATTAAAGTAATTATTCTCTAGAGGTTTTTTTAAAGTAGGCTTCGCTCGGATTTAAATGATTAAAAAGTATCCTGTACTTTTTTAATCATTTAAATCCGAGCGAAGCCTCAGAAATAAGCAACTAGCTTATTAGCCACAAAATTCGTGTACCTATTACATACAGTTAAAGTTTTTCGTTTCAGTTAGTTAAAATATCTTCAGCCAGAAAAAAAAAATTATACTAAAACAAAAATTGAATCTTCGTGTACATATATTTTCAAAAAACATTCCTAGCTACCCACATTTAACATGTTACATAACCCAAAATGAAAGTTTATGAAGTTATAACTCTTTTGGCGCGTTAGGAAAAAATGATGAGGGTAAATTTTTACGATGCGCGCGCACACCGTCACGAAAAACCGACATGATGAAGTTAGCTATAGATAACATTTTAGTTTTTCAAAAAAGGTACCAACAAAGTGAAAGTAAGGAGTATGTTTGCGTGAGAACTGACAACTGTATTCACAATATTTCTTTATTTCTATGTTTAGTGTCATTTTGTCTACAAATGTAAAATAAGGCAAAAGATAAAATTTTTGAAAAGATTTTTATCTTATTACCGTACGCCGAAGAAGTATAACTTCTAACGCGTGTACATAAGTACACACACAATTTTTTTTTTCGATTTTGCTGTTTCTCTGTTCACTTTTCAGCCAAAAAGTACTAAAACGATGTTTACTAAATTTAGTAGTCGATATCGTCTCTGTGGTCTAGTGGTTCAGTTGTTGCCACTTATCACATAGTGGGACTTAGTATCTTCGGCTAGTCGTGGGTGCCCTGGTTGTACCTCTGCCTACCTCTTCGGGGATAAGTATGGGCGTGAAGATACATTACAAAGTAGTAGTCCGGGTGAATATTTAGGATATCTTTTACTGCTAGAAAATCTTTCCTTCTCGTTACTGACAACTAATAATTCACTTTAACAAGTAGTAGTTTTACAATCACGACTATTAAGGTACATACTTATAATAAATATTATAATAAAGTTCCTAAAATTGTACCTCTTGGCTATCACAAACCAACGAACTTTTTTTAATAACCTATCTACGATAAGAAATAGTGCAACTGTGGATAAATAACTGGGCAATCACTACTATTATTCAATTCATAAAAAAACTATCAGCCAAACTGGAGGTAGGTTAATGAAACCAATTCTCAAATGTCAACTACTATTATTGCGATCGTTCACTTCGATTATATTGAAAATTAAGTTGCTCGTGAAATACCCTATATTTAATATTGTGATGGACATATATTTGTTGAACATAAACAAACCAAGTTTTGATCTATTAAATGTTTGCCATATTGTCGAAAATCAACCTCAATTTCTATTGTCAACAAAACTTTAGACATCAATAAACCACATTGAAGAGTTTTCAATATTTGCAGTACTGTTCAAATACAAATTATTAACTCAAACAACCTTTCAGCCTTCAACTTGACTTCGAGAACTCTCGTTCAAAGAAAATGTATACGATGTAAATAGTATTTGATATCTTCATATTCAAATGTTATGAAAAATATGGATTTAGTTTGAAGCTTCGGACGACCAGATAGATATGGCGTCTTTTACCGCCACACTGCATCTTCTGTCTCTCAGGAAGGGGGCTATATAACGTGATTAGAAAAAAGCAAAATAGTGTCGTTACGGGCAAGTCTCGCACGAGTCACCTCTTTAAGGTACAAAATGAAAATGTCAAGACCGAACCGTAATTACACGTTAAATGACGCATAGCGATAGCGTCTAAGTGACGTCCAATGTCCACAACTGCGTGACTAGGCACAAAAGGCAAACCCCTAGACTCGTGCTACCTGCTTTGCTAACGCGGTATTCCGATATTGCTGTCGCTGTAAGTTGCAAGGCGCTATACGTCCCAAATATGCTTTAGATCTCTGAGAACGCACAACTAACAATATCTTTGCACTAATAGTTCGAAAAAGTGTTTGGATAAGTTTAGAGCAGAAATACTATCAAATAATTTTGCCTCTGTAATAAAAACGTAAACTGTGACAAAAAAAACACTTTATTAGGAACGTTAAATACACTAAAAGCAAACAAAACAAAAAAACTGAGCTCATTGTTATTTAAAAAATGTTTGGATTTCTGTAATCATATTTTCGATAGACACTTATGTAAGTAACTCATTCCAGAGTAGGAGAACCATAAAAGTGTATTTTTGTGAAAGTTTAAAAATCGTACTCAAAGTTTTAGATATTCGTGAAGACGATTCAGCATGTTTGGGCCGTATAGTGTCTTAAGTAGACACGGGCAAATCCACTGCGCCACAGACGCTTGCGTCTTCGCAGTCACTTTGATCACGTAGGTTTGGCCGAAGCCTAAGAATTCACGGAGCAGTTTCCGACCGTACCCAACCAACATACGTAGCAGTTTTATTTCAAAAGGATTCAAAGTAAAATTGTTTTGAGTTCAGAAGCGTCCTTGCAACCGATCTTTGTTGTTATTTTATAGAATATTGTCGCCGTCTTATCAATTCCTCGTGTCGGTCCGTATGATAGAATGCTGTGCAGCAACTTTTCTTCATAAGGAATCACCGCGTTATTCCTGCCGTATAATAACTGTCATGTTTTGGTGCGGAGAGTAGGGTAGTCAGTAAATAGCCTTATACAGTTCGCCAAACATCCCGGCCATAGGACTTACTTATATATACTATATAGCCTATAGCACGCACTTACAACATTTACCGTTTTTCTTACTATTAGAAGATCTATTTCACGATTACAGTGACATAGATCTTCAATACAGTATTCTATCTTCACATAAACGGGCGAAAAGGCGTTTACACCTACACGTCTTGTGTCTGGTATGCACTTGTTACTTACGTGGTACATATTATCATTCGCGGTTGCACACACAAACTATAAAGGTTTACGAGTATGTACAAGTAGTTGCAGCGCATTGACGAACGGTCGATGTAATAGCGTTTTTCTTTATTTTGTAACCAATAGGTAAGCATGCGATTTGTAAATATTATTTTAGTATTTATTTCAAAAACAGGGCAGAATTATACTTTTGTATATTATATTACCGTGGCTATGTGTTTTTTTGCTGTCTTATAAAAATATCTGTTTTAGGATTTTGAAAGGAGGCATTGATACAGCTTTTGTCGATTTCTTTATGCGACCCATCTATCTATATAAGCGATATGTACATTCAGCATCATATTGCTAAAACAACGGTAGATTTTTACTTTGAGTAGATCATGTACCGTAGCCGTAAAGTGCACATACAAATCAATATAAAATCAGTAAAACAAGTTTGTAAGGCCAATTTTAGTAATTTCCTAGAATTCCCTCCCAATGAGATGTGAGATTGTAGCAATCCCTTCTACCACCCTCAAATCTAACGCGTCTGTTTTAATATGTTGAATTGCCTAGGCGTATGTTATTCACTGCTAAAGAGCAGAGTAAAAAGAAGATTGGAAACTCTAGTTCAAATTTAAAACTTTAGTTTTATTTGTTTTTACTGTCCTCTTTGGTGCCTGAAACCGCAGCGAGGACTACAAGTGAGGTGCCGCGCAAAATCCGCAGTGATGCAGCCCGGTACAGTGTCGATTGCTCCATTCAAAATGTATAAAGTGATCTAGACAGATTATTGCGCTGCGATGCGCAGTTCCGGCACGTCCAAAATGTGCGCTATTATTTAATGTAAATTATTGAATTTATTCTAAAAAGAAAAAAAACAATAAAGTTGTTGGTTTAATTATTTCTATTTATATTAAACCAGTCTAGTCTATAAGTCTATTAGTCTAGTCAAAATAAATTAATTTGTAAGGAGTATGTTGCATTAATTAGGGTACTTTATTCTATATTGACTGGACTATCAGTGTATATGTACCATATTGTATACGATTTTGTCATGTTTTATTGTAGCACTTAAATTATTATTTTTACATTTTTTAAGTTGTGTAACTCTTGGTGAAAATAAGTCGTGCTTAAAGTGGTATACTTATGTGTTTTCTATCATAGTGCAGGGTCAACTGGGTGAAAATGCTAATAGGTACTTAGTTTGCCTCTTATACATAGCATGTAGGTATTAGGGCAACAAAGTATTTTAAATTATTTTTGAAGGTATACTTCTTTTGGCGCGTTAGGAAAAAATGATGAAGGTAAATTTTTACGATGCGCGCGCACACCGTCACGAAAAACCGACATGATGAAGTTAGCTATAGATAACATTTTAGTTTTTATTAAATATTAAATAAACTTTATTTAAATAAATAATGCATTATAATAAAACTTTTAATGTATTAAATACCTTTTTTCTATGGTTAGTGTCATTTTGTCTACAAATGTAAAATAAGGCAAAAGATAAAATTTTTAAAGACTTTTATCTTATTACGCCGAAGAAGTATAACTTCTAACGCGTGTACATAAGTACACACACAATTTTTTTATTACTAACAGTTGAGTTTAATTATCCTTAACTAACCAAAAAAAGTGAAGGTTTCTAATGTGGAATTATACTAAACTAGTAAATGTCATTTCACACTTTCTTATAAAAGATTAAATTTTAAAGTGTTGGAAATAATTTCTTTCGTAAATTAGCCGTTCAACAACAAAAGAGAGTAGAGAACATTTAACATTTTCGTACGTGTGCATGGAATATCAACAAAACATGGGAGATACCTGCTACATGTCTCAATTCTCAGTTAGGATATGGCGCCAGGCAACTAAATTGTAAAATTCTCCCGCACACACACAAAGTGCAACTTGAATCATGGATAATAAAAGGCGAATATTTTTACAAGGTTTGTTTTACATAGAAGAGGATGCAAACAAACCTGATAGTAATTAAATCGCCTCTGTGGTCTAGCGGTCCTGGTGTTGGACTTGACTGCATGAAGTCCCGGGTTCGAATCCCGGTTCGGCCAACAAAAAGAAAATTGGATTTTTCTAATTTTCTAATTACAAAATGTTGGTCGGGATTGGAAATGTGCCGGGTTGGCGATAGGCTTGCCACCTATCACATTATGGGACTTAGTATCTTCGGCTAGTCGTGGGTGCCCTGGTTGTGCCTCTGCCTACCTCTCCGGGGATATGGGCGTGAAGATACTTTTTTTTAGTAATTAAATACATGTACGGATTTTTTTATATCACTAATATGCGATTTGTTACTGCACTGTCATTGCGTCGATATTGCAGGAAAATTAAAAAATATTGTCATTATTTTAATCTTTTTAAAAAATGACGTCATGTTCCTTACAATACCGACCGCCGCCAAATACTGACCGCCACGTTGGTCGAGTGACTAGCGTACTCGCCTAACTACAGCGATCATCCGCGAGTGTCGGGCTCGATTCCCGACGGAGGCAGACATTTGTGTGACGAACATTTAGATTTCTGCATTTCCGGGTCTGAGTGTTTATTAAATTTATTCAGGTATCAATTTAAGTATTTCTATTTATTAGAATCGTTGACTAACACCCATAACACCAGTATATTATTCGCTTAATTTGGGGTTAAATTCAATTTGTGTAACTTGTTCATGGATATTTATTTACTTATTTAATACCTTAACGCAAGAGCGTACTGAAATCAGGCACATAGCTATAGTCATTAGACCCTCTCAGACAATCCCATCATGCTAACTCTTTCTATGTGACTCCCATTGGAGTCGTAAAATAATCGTTATAAAAAAAAGTATCTTCACGCCCATATCCCGGAAGAGGTAGGCAGAGGCACAACCAGGGTGCCCACGACTAGCCGAAGATACTAAGTCCCATAATGTGATAGGTGGCAAGCCTATCGCCAACCGGGCACATATCCAATCCCGAGCAACATTTTTTTTTTATTCGAAAATTTCAAAGACCCATTTATCTTTTAGATGCCCGACCCGGGATTCCAATCCGGGACCTCATGCAGTCAAGTCCAACACCTAAACCGCTAGACTACAGAGGCGATTAATAATAATCATTATAAATAATAGATTTGAATTTTGATCTTTACAGATGCCTAATGGAAGCCTCCTATTAGGGTACTTGAATCTCCTAATGTGTATTTATTTATTTATTTAATCCTTTATTGCGCTAAAATAAATGTACACAGGTGAACTTAATGCCAAAAAAAAGCATTTTCTTCCAGTTTACCCTGGGTAATGGTGACAAAAACACACATGGTGCACAAAAATTTGACAATAGAAAAAACACATTCTATAACAACACAAAAATGATTACAGTTAATAAAAAACAGTGAAGAATCTAAATTTCAGATCCGTTAACGAATTTAAATAAGATGATTAAAAAAAGCACTTACCCCAACATCACAAGCCTAAAGCAGTTCTTGGGCGGGGGAGTAGCTTCTTCACAACCCTGAGGTAAGGCTGCACTGGGTCCAGGGGACATGGAACCTTCATCTTCCCCTGTATCTACATTGGCCCCTCTCCGACAAAGCCATGATGCTCCACACTTGTCCTTTGATTCTTCCGCTGGAGCAGCAAATTGGCATCGTCTGGGTGATTTAGGTTTCCCAGCTGGTGATAATGATGATTTTAGAGGTGATCGAACAGGACTGGGTGATGCTTTGACGGGTGATGGGGACACTTTCACGGGGGATGACTGGAGGGACACGCCCCCTCTTTCAGATGCCCCGTTTAACATTATAACACTTTTGTTTTAGTCATTTTTGGCGTTTATTTTTTGGAGGCAAAATAAAAGACAACACTACCTCCATGTTCGTTTATTCACTTTAAATGTTATTCGCGGTGTTGCTTACTTTTATTAATTTATTCATTCTATAAACATTGTAATAGTATGACTTTGTAATAATTTTATTAGTGTCTAAAAAAGAACCAATATCTGATAAAGTTAGTTATATTTGAATAATTACAACTAGATATAATATTACCTTACTTAAACTTACTTTTGCTCGAGGCCTAACATTCGGACCTCAGGTTGGCAACGCACCATTACCACCTTTGGTGTCTCTAGGCGGCGTGAATTTCTTACCATCAGGAAATCCGTCTGCTTGTTTGCCTTCCTATATCATAAAAAAAAAATTATGTGATGTAGTGGTCCGGTGTTGGAATTGGGTTCGAATAACAGTTCGGGTAAATCTAATTATTTTTTTTAATTTTGTAGTAAGCACATACTCGTAGTTGTCCGGAATTGAATAAAAATGTCCGGTTAGTGATAAGTTTGCAAAATAGTACCTACCTCAGCCTAATCGTGTGTGCGTTGGTTGAACCAACTATTTCATTGGGTACCACGTCTGTGTTTGAAAAGAAATGATCAAATGATTAAAACATTTGCTCTCTTTCAGCGGCCAAACAAACGAACGAGAAACAATGTCTTTCTTTGCCTTTGTCTTGCTTTGTCTGTACCCTCCATTAACAAACAAGGTTTTCGCAAGAGTGTCCAAGATTTTTTAAGACAAAGTAGAGGTCACAACATTTGTTGCAACATTTATAACTCGAGAACTGCGAGATAAATTTAAAAGGTAATTGGATATTTTATTCGTAAGCCGTAAACATCTTTTAACACATACCTATTCAGCAAACAAATGTATTTCACTATATTAAAAAAAATACGCTGGGTATGGTGTTACGAAGTTCTCTGATACAGCTAGTACATGTTTATAATAAATTTAAATTACACGGGTTAAAGAAACCCAAAAGTTGTATGAAAGAAGAAAGTTATGTCAATAAAAATATGAAGGTACCAAAATAATTTCATAATAACTTGACCCAAAATAAGACGAGTTGTACACATCTTATGTCTTCCCTGTTTGGGAATCTAAAACGTTGCGGCATTTTTATTATCGTTGTTATTAATTTTAAAACGAGTACGATAGCCCCTCGACCAATGACGCTGTACAATGGTGATACATTTTTTGCGTTTCACAAAACAAATTTTAATTTGTCGCTGTCTTCTTTAAACGAAAGTAACTGAATGAGACAATACACTTCTAGTGCTGTAAAATTAGACCGTACACGGTGCACTTCATTTCTACAGACGTTTAATCGTTCACTCGGAAAACGTTGATTAAAAACATCACGATTTGACATGTTCGGACTAATCTGACATGTCTAAAATGTTCCATCTCTTTTGTTTTTGTTTCTTTTGAAAAAGAAAGCATGCATCTAAAATAAGTTTAGTTTGTGACAGCAAAATTACGACCAATATCTACTTAAAAGCCGACTTCAAAAAGTTAGGTCATGATTCAAAGGTCAAAATCTTAGAAAATTGATTAAGATCCGACTAGTGGTATTGGAGTTTGCCTTTTTTGATTTCATTTTGAGCTTTTAATAATAATGATATTAGCGTATTGGTGGTACATCTGCTGCGCACAAACTAAAGTTTTATAAATGCTTGCTATATTGTTTCAATTGAAACAAAAAGAAATAAAATTGGATATTTTAGTCACACAATATTAGTCCAGACAGGTCTTTTCGTGCCGTTTTTAATCAAAGTTTTCTTATTAAAATTTTAATAATCTGTAGAAATATGACGAACTAATCTGACAGCACTAAATATGTTTTGTCTCTTTCTATTATTAGTTTTAGTGGGATTTAGTGACTTCGGCTAGACGCGGGTTCCTTTGTTATGAACCTGTTTAGCTTTTCGTTGATATGGCCGTGAAGATACTTTTTCAGTTTATTAAGCGCGCAACAAACCTACTACTTTTGTCGGGTTTTCGCAGTTTTACGGTGCTAAAATTATTGATTAACTAGCTGTCCCGGTGAACTTCGTTCCACCCGTTTTGTATGTAAAGGATAACTTAAAATATTATTTTTCCTTGTTTCCTTGCAGTTTTTCCTTTTTTCTTATCTTTCGAACCTTTCCTAGACTTCCACAAATAATTTAAAACTAAAAATAGTCAAATTAGTCCAGCTGTTCTCGAGTTTTAGCGAGACTACAGGACGGTAATTGATTTTTATATATAAGAATAGATTCATAACCTGGTTAATGAAGCAGACGAAAACTAACAATAAAAAATAACTGTTTCAAGTTATCACCAAAGATACCACCTGAGATCTATCGAAGAGAATACAGCTTTTAAAACGTATTTCTGTCTGTTCCAATGTTAACATCTAATGAATATGTAAATTGAGGGATCGCCCTTAAATGGTTCAATTTACCTTTACAGATACAAAACGCAATTTAGTTCGCATTCGATAACAAATCTAATTTATAGTAGACGCCTACGAGTACATTATATTAGCTTATAACTTTTTTAGTGCCTCCAAAGAAGATGAGGTTTTCAATTCGACTAAGTTCTTTTTACGCACACAGATAATAACAAAAATAAAAATTTGATATCATATAAAATTACAAGGCGTTTATAGTTTTCTGTAACGGATGATATTGATTGAAATAATTTAAACTGGTAGCTAATACTAAAATTTTCCTACACTAACATACATATATATCTTCACGCGAAGTCCCTTATGGGAGTAAGCAGAGAGTATCGAGTGCCCGACCTCACGATCCTGAAAAACCTGTCTAGCTTCCTTCAAATTCATAACCCTTTTCATACAATCACGCCGGTTTAGGAGGACTCTTGACACCACCCTCAGATAATATCCGAGTGATCTGATCGTGGATCCTACCCTAACACTAAAATAAGAATTGGTACAGTGATTTTCCCCAAAAATAAATGTCATTTATAGTTTTTGAGTTCGAGTTTCAGGTGGGCGAGTCTACGGCGGAGTATGATTCCCAGCAAAGCCACTTTAAATTCTAATTATTTCAAATTCTAGGACAGATACAGTTACATGCCTCATACAAACGTTACAGTCGGTGAATGTATAGTATTTTAAGGTATAATTAGTTGGTATTTATCAGTGTAGCTCTTCAAAGCATGACACACAAATTTGCTTATATTGCGTCGCACTTTAGTTTATATGTCTTAGGTCTCTGCTTCAAATTTACCTATCTCTGATTAAAATTTGTGTACATGTTTAATCACACGTCTCGCGACAGCAAGAATAAGTCCCCTCCATAGTTATCCCCTCTGTAGCGGTCTGGTACAGGACCTGACTGCATGACGTCCGTTTTTTTTAATTAGTTTTATATTAGCTAAAAAACAATGGCCAGAAGATTATCACGTAAAAACAAAATCATGAAACCAATTTAGGAAATAACAAAGCTCTGCTAGAAACATGGACTAATTAGAGTATTACGTAGCTAGCAGCAATATTTGTTATGTGTAACAAAGTCACAAAGGGAGTCGAAACGAGAGACAATACACGAATTCTACAAAATTTTGCTGCCAAATTGATATATTTTTTAAAAAACCTAGGTAAAGCACTTAGCCCAGTATATGTTATGGTTAATTAGTACAGTGAATTCAACTATGCTGCATAATTTTGCTAAGCAACAATAATTTTCAACAAAAACTTAGATTTGGAACCTTAATTCTTTAGAGGCTTTTGACTTTACTTAGCGGTTTTCGTTTCTTCATAAATGTGTTTTTTATTAACGTAATGCACGGCAATGAATAAGACCGACGAATTAAAAAAAGTGTGTGTTTCAGCTACGACACACGATTGGAGTTTACTCCTTACAAAATGTATCTGCAGCACACATGTCTCCTACAGCAGATTTTTGTTATGTTAATTCTTCTTAAATTAGTATCATCGCAGACATTATAAGTGTGATCCAAATAGTCAGTATTTTGATAGATAGCGACTCCTCCTGCACGGAGACTACGAAGTAACGCGCAGGAGGAGATCCCGATAGTCAGATACGCTGTGTAATGTATTCCATCTTATTCTTTTACACGTTCAATCCTACAGATATATATGTTTGACTCTTTCTACGTAACGCCTCAACTTTTCGTGTTACACTTGATTTTACTCCTCCTAGAATTTCCGTGCCGGGCCTTATCAAAAAAAGCTTTTGTTCTAAAAAGTCAGACTTTGAAACTTCTAGAATCATTGAAAACTAGAATCTAGCCTATAGTCAATATTTAAAAAAAATATCTTTAATCCCGCCCAACATTTAGAGCACATCATAAGTACATAAATTTATAGCGATCGTCTTCATTTTGGGTAGTGGTTAAGGGATGATTTAATCAGTTTTTTGTGGGATAAAATAGTGATATCACATTAATTTTTGGATTAATTTCACTTGAAAACTTTGCACTTTTGCATTTAACAAAAAACAATCAACCTTCATTGAACTATTACTTAGTTTTTAGTGGATGTATAAATATAACAATTTCATTTTTTTTAAATCTTTGTTAAAAAAATATTTTTGTAAATTGGTTTTATGGAACAGAGTTTTGAAACTTTCACTGGCAGTCAACAAAAAATAATGCATTTATTATCATAAAAAATTACAACAATTTTTGATTGTAAAAAAAACAAGTCACATATGGAGACAAAGTGAAGTGAGTAGTTAGTGGCATGTTGCTAAGTCTATTACGTGAGTATGTTTACCGGATATCTCATACTTTAAACCGACACGAAGATAATGGCGAGTACTGAAGCGGTACTAAAACGATTACCTATCCGAGGGATCATCGCAAAACTACCAATAATGCCCGGTTCCTATATTCAAAAAACGAGTCGTTTTGATTACGGATAGTAGTATTTTGTACGCTTAGCTAGATTTCTAACAACGGTTTCTCGTTTCCGAATATTGATTCTAAACATTTTTTGAAATTATTGGTAACGCTCCGTTACTTTTGAACAAACTACGAATGGTTAAGCTGACGGATTACGATTCGTTGATTATAGGAACCGGGCATAAAACATTCGGTTTATTTCATGCTTTATTTACCATCCGTAACGGTTAGTATGTTTACGCCTCGGTTAATCGTATTTATAAAACCGAATTTCCGATTTTTACTATTTATTTAAATGAAGACTTGGAACAGTAATTTATTTACGCCTCGATTAATCGTATTTTGAATTCGAATATCCGATTTTTATCCGTTGCTTAACGCCTTTAACGGTTCATTTATTTACGCCTCGATTAATCGTATTCGCTGATGGTCATTCGACTAGAAACGAGCTCCAATAAACAATGTATGGCCTGGAGCTGTTTGCATCGTCATATTTTATGGAACAGGCGATGCTTTTGTTTTATAAAATTTATAACTGAAGCTTTTGTTGGAGCCAAGGCGATTTATACTTATAGGACCAATAAATTCAGATATTGGAACTTCTTCCGTTGCAAATCCTGGAAATTATTTTGAGCTTTATATTCTCAAAACGAACATTCAAAAAATGTTTGAATAACTTTTTGTTATTTCAAATACAACTAAACTTCAATTAAAAGGAATTACATTTTGTAAAACTTTTTTGTGTTGAGCCTAGTACTTGTTATTTTTGGTTTAGCAACCTATGGTATCATTGTTATTTACTAACTACAATCAAGTAATCAAATTGGCGTATCTACTTCGAACAAAATCGATTTCTGTTAATAATTAAACCAAACTGTTCGTTACTACTACTTTGTTTTAACATTTTTTTTTGTTTAATTAATGTTAATCTAAAAACTTTTTATTTATGTTTTGTTAAGCTATGAAGAAGTAGAAGACTTGCATTACAAGACCTGGTTTGGTTACATCTAACACTTTTCAAAGAACAATATTTCACATCCTCATGTTTGTCACGTTTCAGGGAAGAATTTGTCACGTTTGTTTCTTTTGAATATATATGTAAAACTTATTTTTGTTAATAAATGAAAACATATCATCACTATACCCATTTGCATTTTTCGGTTTTAGAAAAAACTGAGCTCATATCGAATTCAAAGGGTTAATTGGGATTACCCATATTTTTTTCCTGTAAACATACCTTAAATAGAAACTAATGTAATTAATTATTTCTAGAAACGAGGACGTCAAAAAGTGTGTATTCTGTTTAATTAAAAAAATAGAGAGCCAAACTTACTTATCGTGTTTGGGTTTCCAAACTTACCTTAAAACTTTGTGAACTATAAGTACACATAAAAAGTTATTCCTTATTATCCTTTCTCAAAGTTTTAGTTCAGGATCTTAATGAAGACGATTCGGCATATTTAAGACGTACAGCGCCTTAAAGAAATGCAATTACAAAAATTACTCAAAAATCACTCTTTGGTTCTTGATAAAAATTTAAAATAAACAAGTTCAGCGTGTCATCAGTCTTTTTATATCATCATTTATAAGTATGTAACTTTTAATTAACAGTTCACAATAAAGTGTATTCATTCATTGACATATTCAAAAATCTGTCTTTTTACCTTAATTAAAACCATAGTCAAATCGAAAACCCCTCTGTTTTTATTTGAAAAACACTCGTAAGTACAAACAATATCAGACAAACAAAACATTTATTCTTTCGACGTATCCGGTACCCTTTGTTTGCAAGGTTTAATCCGTGGTTAATCCGTTAATTTTACGCCACGATTAATTGTTGGTCATTCGCTAAAAACGAGCTCCGACAAACATTGTGTCGAATAATCCCAACGGTTACTGTCATCTGTAATTTGATAATTCTTTTTGAACTTCGAATACAATGGCAATTATTTTTGTATTAATTTTAGCAGTAGCCCGCAACTTTGTCCGTTTTAGAAACACATATACTTTCATACAAACTATCATCCCACCAAAAAGGTTTTTGGTGTTGATGTTGGGGTTGATTTTTAAAAAAAATAACCTCTGTTTGAACTCGAATTATTAATTATACCTCAATTTGTTTATCGGATAAGTTGTGAAAGTGTGACATGACGGACTTACGCAATCATCATGTCAATTTTTTCCCGTATTGATCCGGGTTCGCTACCTAAGTAGAATAAGCTACGAGCCTTTGCTAAGCAGGCCGTCAGGATCAAATCAATCAGGTGTTATCTGAGGGTGATGTTAAAAGTTTTTGCAGAATAGCTTGGTAGGCGATAGGTTTCCCACCCATTATATCGTGGAACTAAGTACCTTTAATCGATGAAACAAGAGGCTCTTCTATCATTTAGACAAAGCCATAATATGTATTTCTGCCTATTCCTTCGAGGTACGTCAAAATACTTCTTTTCTTACTTTAGTTAAAAAAAATATTTCCTTACAAATTAAAAAAGGTTGGGTGTTCCCTCCGGATAAGCTTGCGTGTTAAAATATTGGGCTTTCTTAAGGGAACCTGATTATTAGGCATTCTATCTCACACACAAAATAAAAAAAATGAAAAAATGAAATTCGTTTATTATCAGGTTACAAAGATGCTACTACTTACAATGATACTACAATAATGCTCTTTTCAATGTGAAATAAGAACAAACAAACACACGTTCGCATTTATAACACCAATACAGATTTTGAACCCAACATTTGTTAAAGTTGATCGAAATTTGCCCGATAATCTAGGACAATTTCGAATAACAATTCAGCCATGAATAATATACACGTCAACAGTTTCCCCTCACAGGAATAACATTTACAACGGCTGGTGTCAAACTAAATTCCGGTAATAAACTTAATTTTGAATACAAACTAATTGGAAATCAATTTTAAGGACTTATACTCACTGTCGCGTCAGATTTGCTATTACTTAAATTAGTAATCTGAACTAATAATTGTATTAAAAGTTTTGATTTATTAGGGAATTATTGTGAGGTGCCTCGCCTCTGTGGTCTAGCGGTTCAGTTGTTGGACTTGACTGCCTGTGGTCCCGGGTTCAAATCCCGGGTCGGGCAACAAAAATAATATTGGATTTTCAAATTTTCTAATAAAAAAAAGTTGCTCGGGATTGGATTTGTTCCACGTTGGTGATAGGCTTGCCACCTATCACATTGTGGGAGTAAGTGTCTTCGACTAGTCGTGGGTGCCTGGTTGTGCCTCTGCCTACCTCTTCATTATATGGACGTGAAGATACTTTTTTTTTTTGTTTTATGAGATATTAATAGCGTAGCGCATTAAAGACAATTATCTATCCCACGGGTACCTATTTAGCTACTACTAGATATCTCTCATCATCTCCAAGCCTTGTACAGAAATAAGGTAGAAAGAAAAATCCCGTAATTTCTACAACAACATCGCTTCATTGCGACTCATAACAGTGACTAAAAATAAACAAACACACACATTATTATATTCTAGCATTTAAAGAATTAGTATGGTTTTAGTTTAATACAGAAATCTAGAAAGAAATTATGGATCTTAGTCTTTTTTGGTGTTTTAAACCGAAAAAGTAGACGAATTTGCTAACAGATAATGCTACTAGTGAGTCTGTACCTTATGACCGAGATCTTAGGATACGTGAGTCTACAGATACTCTAACTTCAATCATAGATCACGACAAAAGCAAACACTGACGTCATGGCAACAGGAATAAAACTTTGATTCTATTTCGGTAGAGATGCTTCACCGCATTCTACTATTTAATATCAAAAAACCTATCTTTTAAATATCACTCAGCAAAAAAGATTTAAAAATGTATGTCCATTGAATGTTTCATATTAAAATCCTGGACAAAGAAGTTTATCCTGAATTCGGCATATGACGATTTTAACCTATTAATCTTTTTATTTTGTCTGTGATTGTTGAATGGTCGCACTTTTGTACGCAACATGGTATACATTGAATAAGTACTTGAAAAATCTAAACGCAGGCGTAAAATATCAAGCATAACTTTCGAACGCGTTAGAAGTTAACGCGTTCGAAAGTTATCCTTGAATTTTTAGATTTAGATTTTTCTAATTATTAGTTATGTTAAAGTAAAGGTATCAGTTTTTTTTTCAATTTGATAACCAAAATGTTATTGATTACGACTAGCTATGCTGTTAATGTGCCATGAAAGTACAATAGTACTATTTAAATAATGCGCTTCGGCTATATTCGTCAAGCTTCGGAAGTCCGAACGTATTTTAAAAATATCTAGATAGAGTTGTAATTACTTAATTAATCATTTCCCTTAAATTTAGATAGGTCAGCCAATTTAAAAATAAAAGTATAAAGTGTAAAACGAGTAAAAGTGTAATAAATAATAATAATAATAAATATCCCTGGACAAGTCACACAAATTCAATCTAGCTCCAAAGTAAGCAAATTATATGCTTGTGTTATGGGTGTTAGTCAACGATACTAACACATAGAAATACTTAAATAGATACTAGAATAAATTTAATAAATACCCAGACCCAGACTTACAGAACTGTAAAGCCGAAGCGCATAATTTAAATAGTAGTACTGTATGAGTAAACCCGAGAGGATGCTAAATCTGTTATAATCCGGCACTCTCTCTATATTAATAAAATATAGAAATAAGAAATTCTAAGGTCTACGTTCATATTAATACAACGTCTACAATATCTACGGTATCTACGGCGTACTATGACTTCGTAGCCGTCTACGAGAACTGTGCTGCGCTATACTCGTACTTTTAAGTTGGAGTTTGCAGTATTATTAACTGAATATAAGCTAGGGTAATGAGCTTCGCGTTTACATGTTTTGTATGCAGCATCATTGATTGCTTCAGAATGTCTACCAAATCATTAAATCAATTTTTAAGTTTACATTATTTCGGATTTAGATAAACTGGTTTCCTATAAAGCAGCTCGTAAAAAAAAAAACAAAAAAAAGGTTTGTCATCCATACTAAGACTAATGATAAATGATACAAATACTATTGTTACGTTGCCGGAATAGGTAAGGACTTAATCTTGCCAACGTAACGTTAGTGCACGCCTCTATCTTATTCAGTTTGCATAGCATTCACTTAAAATAAATTTATGAGGTGCTGAGTAGAATTACCTCTTCTATTATACTACAGTTCAAATTAATAGTTGACCAAATTCGGTTGTCCATTAGAGCTTTCATTTATACATAACATACTGATACATATATACATATATATTCACGCCAAGTCCTTTATACCTTAAGCAGAGATTATCGGAAGCCTACCTTACTTCCTCCACATTAACTATCCCTTTTAGAAAAACACGCTTGAATTTGGGATAAACCTCTAGCAATTTGATTGTGGAATATCAAAAAAGGTCTCCTGGGTACATACATACATACATACATGTCTTTTCTGATTTAAAAACCAACATTTTCTTTTAATCCCACTCTCTTCCGGATTTTACTGTTACAAATTGTTATAATTACTTAGCTCGGTAGGAGATAAGCATATACAACATCAAACATTCTTCAATTGGATCTCGGTCCCCAGACAGAACGCCCAGTATGGTTCGGAAGATATTACATTTTTTATCCCTGGCCAGCGCTGCCTTCCCATGCCGTTAGACATTCTTCCTTGGGCCAATGTATACGCTTTTACAATGAACTTCCCGATTATATGAAAGATTCTGTCATCAGCCATCAAATACACACTCCCATTCATTTAACACACAAACAAATATACCTATTCATGATAACGATAAAACATTATATGTGTGATGTATCATTAATGAATTTGTATTGAATAAAGAAAAAATAAGACAAGCCCACCGAGTTTCTTGCCGGATCTTCTCAGAGTATGGCCGTGTTCCGATACGGTGGTAGTTTTTAGTTTTATATAGACTCGTTACAAGTGCTTCTTGTAAGGTAAACGTCAATAAAATATTTTCTATTCTATTCAATTTAACAAATATCTTTCTCCGTCGGGTAAGTATACCCGTATAGTTATAGCTTTGGTAAGTATAGGTATATATCTAGTAAGCAGTATATGTTTGGCGTATGGTTGGTAATATGGACCTAAAATTAAAAAAAAATAGATATGTCCCGACAAAACTTACAAGCAAAGCTAAGAACAATCTGTATCACCTCAGCTTTCAAACAAATAAAATTCAGCTTCGAGATCGGTATTTATGCTACCGACAGACACACACATACACACACACGCACACACACACACTCACGCATACACACTGACATACATACACCCATACACACACTCCCCGGGACCAGCAACAAAAAAATAGAAAATATGTATTTTCAATCTATATATATAAAAATCAATTGCTGTTCGTTAGACCGATTTGGCTCCTTTTGGTTTTGAATTATTTGTAAAAGTCCAGGGAAGGTTCAAAAGGTAAGAAATAAGGAAAAATTGCGAGGAAACTAGGAAAACCAACATTTAAAATTTTCCCATACAAACGGAGCGGATGGAACGAAGTTCGCCGGGACAGCTAGTTTCTAATAAAAATAACGTTGAAAAGCCTATTGCCACCGGGCACATATCCAATCCCGGATTGGATATGTGCACGGGTTGGATATGTGTTGGCAATAGACTTGCCACCTATCACATTGTGGGACTTAGTGTCTTCGGCTAGTCATGAGTACCTTGATTGTGCCTTTACCTACCTGTGTGGTGTGGAGATACAATAAAAGAAAATGACAAATTGGTTGTAAGCATAGAAAGCAAATTATATGCTTATTTAAGGGATGTTAGCGACCGATACTAATACGTTTTCTATATTACTCAAATAGGATAAACACTTAGACTCGTAAATACAGACGTATATGTTTATAAATCCCGTCGAAAATCAAACCCGAGCATCGCAGTTGGTCGCAAAGTTAGCCATCTACACTAACGTTCAATATATTACATAACTTTTAATTTAATTGGGGTGTTTCCAAGTTCAACGATTCATACGAATACAATGCCCGGGGATTCGCCACCCGATATACGAGATATTCAAAAACATCTGAACTCTTGATAATTAACAGTCCCTACATACGATGAACGTGGTGGAAAGTTCGTTATTTTATACTACATCCAGCCAGACGCTATTTATTTTGCAGTGTCAACATAGATTACAATTTTTAACAAGTTATAAAAAGTTGATTGAAAATCCCCGAGATATCCGAGCAATATGCAAATCTACGTTTATGCAGCTTTTTAATATTTATTAAAAAGCAAAAGCATTAATTAATTCAGAGAATAATTGAAATTCAGTAAAACTGCTACAAAAATGACTTTATTTGAATATTGTGTCTTCCAAGTACAGAATAATTTATTATTTTTATCGATTTTACTAGGATTCTGAAATAAGATCCAGACTTGGTAGCCATAAAACCTCCATGGAAGTACCCTCTTTCGAAATGAAACAAGCATATTTGAAATCAAAAAACGTGGGTGTCGAACATATGACCTCCTTCTCTTTGCAGATAGTTAAAAAGTTGGCTGTCCTAATGAAGAAAAACTGCTATTTCTTGCCATACGAGACAGATTTTGAATTGTGTGTTTTTAAAAGTGTGGTAAAGTCAGCCATTTGTCGTTTTAGCCCCTGACGAATAAAGAGGGGTGTTATAAGTTTGATATTTTATTCTCATTTAATGATTGTGTAGTGTGCGCGTGTGGTGTGTGTGTGTGTGTGTGTGTGTGTGTGTGTGTGTGTGTATATGTGTATGTGAGTGTGGATATGTGTGCCTGGCATTATAATTTTTGAACGGTTGAACCGACTCCGATGCAGATTTTTTGTTTAAAAGGTGATATGACCGAGATGGTTCTTAAGCTACATGTAAGTTTTGATAGAGGGCCATTTTTTTATTTTAGTGTTTTCGACATTTGATCCCCAAGTTGGTCTAGTGGTTTGAATGGGTAGGATGGGATCCCGACAAATCCTCTCTAATACCTATAAAGTAGTTTGAACAGGATTTAATTCGTAACCTTCACCTGAGGTCATGAGTACGAACACGAAGGGGCGGATACAATGTCTGAGGTAAATTTATTATTTCTTATAAAGTTAATGTAAATTTATTCCAACACGGAATAAAGTGAAAATTAAAATTTATTATTTCCATTACAGAAAAAAGAAAGTGTCATCACGCCCGTATAAAAAGTAGGTAAAGAAACAACCAGGGTAGCCAAGATTAGACGAAGGTACCTACTTCATAGGCTACAATGAGATATCCGGTAAACCTTTTGCCAACCAAGCACTTATTCAATATATTACATATCCCAAGCAACGTTGTTTTTAACGCAAATTGAACAGGAGGAGGCTATTATATCGACTATATGACTTTTGTATTTTTGTTACGCGATTACTCGGCACTAACAAACCGATTTTGTTGTCTCTTTTTTGGAAAACTCATGATTTGGAGGTGGTCCCTATATTTGATTATCATCCGAATAGTGGTTTTTGAATTATATACATATTACTGGTAATACATAAATGTTGATAACATCATTGTCAATGAAGATCTACATAATAAGTCGACGACACAAAAATTGAAATGTATGTACTATATTTTATAAAGTACTAGCTGTCCCGGCGAACTTCGTTTCACCCGTTCAGTGTGAGAAATAATGAAGTATTATTTTTCCCATTTTCCCTGAAACTTTCCCGGTTTTTCTTTTCGTAAGAACCTCCTTCTGATCATAAGTAATACAATAATAAAAAAGTTAGCTAAATCGGTCCAGTCGTTCGGAAGTTATGCGCTTACCAACACATTTAGCGATTCATTTTTATATTATAGATAGCTGCAAAACCACTAGCGGAATTAACATCCAAATTTTATGTATGATCATCTTAAATCTATCAACTATCTTTCGAAAAAAGAATGATCAATTCACGACGTAGTAGTGAAATACTTTGAGTGGGTTTTTAGCAGCTATTTCAAAATTTAAACTGAAATATTCGTTTCGGAATCGTACCCAGGACCTCATGACCTCAGACCTTATGCATTAGTCAAATTGAAAAATTTAAGACTGCCTCGTTAGTCGAGGGGTTAGCTTATTGGCCTAACTCCATCGACTCTACGGTCGTTCTCGATTCCTGACGGGGGCAGACATTTGTGTGACAAACATCTAGATGTTTGCGTTTCTAAGTCTGGGCGTCTGTTAATTAAATTAATTTTAATGTTTATTTATGGTAGTTTACTGTAGACAGGGTTCAGTTTATTAACATTTTAAAATTGTTTCTAAATTATAATTCAAATTGTAATAAGAATAAAACTATTTGTTGTATGAATATTAAAACATTGTGTATATAATTAAATAATCACTTTTAAAAATATTAAATTATTTGCACACCACAATGTGGTAGAATATGTTGGAAAGCTTAAATAATTTTGTAACAACTTCAACACACATATTCCGCAAATAAATATTTTTTCTTTCTTTCTTGTATTTCTATATATTAGCAACTTTGAGTAACACCCGTAACACAAACATATTATAATTTGCTTACTTTAAGGTTAGATCAGTTTATTTATTTTGTCCAGTAACATTTATTTATTCATTTTGGATAGTAATATTTATTTGAGGATTATTATGTAATACGGCCCTGCAATATACGTATAGGTACGTAACGGATGCCACGATATAAATTGCCGATACTTTGAGGATAAAGTGAAGTTACTTTATTACTTGCTAATGTCATTTTGCATATATAAGAGATACCTTACGGTATATACAGCACTATCACAATTCAGAATTATTTAGAGATTAGTTATTTGTGTCACTCTCCATCAACTCCATTTTAATCTCTTACAAAAAAGGATGTTCTCAATTCGACAACGTTTTTTAATTTATTTTTTACATATTTGTCAAAGAATTATGAAATCGCAACGTAGTAACTAACTAATGAAATACTTGACGTCGGTCTTTGAAGTTTTTTGCGCTTAATAAAATTTATTTTAAGTAGTAATATTTCCTGATTTTACCCACTGCGTATAGACACCAAACTGTGTGTTCAAATTCACCGCCCTACCATTCCTCAAAACTGGAATACGACATAAGCGAACAATGACGTTATGACGGCAGGAATAGGAATTCCTATATTATTACGGGCCATATTACGACCTGTTTTACGAGGGGCCGCCCGCCTGACGCCTAACCTCTTTGGAACTTAAATTGCTAGAAGTTCACATATACGTACCTACATTGATATACAATGGCTTTTGACAATATTGAAATAGAATATAGCATATTCTACCACATTGATTTTTTATAATAACGATCACCACATTTATAAAATATTTTTTTAATTACCCATTGTTTAATGTTTAAACTTTTTTAATTGAGTACAAGATAAAGAAAAACATTTTGTAATAAACTAGCCGACCCAGCGAACTTCGAATCGCTGATATCAACAGCTAGAAGCTGCTCGTAAAGCCTGCTCGTATGGACAAAATTGAAGTGTGTTTTTTCTCGGTGTTTTTATTAATCTTTCTCCTCACAATAAACAATTTAACAAAAAAAATTAGCAAATTTGGTGCATTCGTTCTAGCGTGATGCGATGACTACGCAAAAAGGAGATTCATTTTTATACATATACATAAAATAAGTATCTTCAAATTCGACGCTGGTATTGTTCCATTATTTTATTTTTTCGCCTCTGAAGTATTGACCTTAAAATAAAATAATGAAACAAAGTATAACAAAAACTTCTGGTTTTAATAATGCTTCCAAGATCGGTAATTTAAGCATCTTTACACCCATATCCCCGAAGAGATAGGCAGAGGCACAACCAGGCCACCCACGACTAGCCGAAGAAACTAAGTCCCACAATGTGAAAGGTGGCAAGCCTATCGCCAATCGGGTACATTCCCAATCCCGAGCAACTTTTTTTTTATTAGAAAACTGGAGAAACCAAAATTTTGTTTTTGTGGCCCGACCCGGGATTCGAACCCGGGACCTCATGTAGTCAAGTCCAACACCTGAACCGCTAGACCACAGAGGCGATTACTAGTACTAGTAGGATATTGATAAAAATTATATAGGACCACTTGGAAGCTATTTGTGTTTATCTATTTACCTTCTATTTTTCCAATATCCTACTTTTTCTATATATAGATTTTAGCGTAAGAAAGTAAACAAACATCGCCAGTTAGTTGACCAATCTACTAACTTAGACTGCTGATAGTGGAGTCGAACGACTCGTCCAGACTGGAGCTTTGTTCTACCTGCCAGCCGCTGTAACGTCAGTGCTCGTCACGTCACGTCATGTCGTCATCATCATTAGTTTGGAGAGCAAGTGCCCAAGTAAATGTATACAAGAGGTTCATCGAAATGTTTCTTATCACAAAATCAATGATGGTTTCTAAAAGGAGATTATATATTTATTGTTTCCACCTTTCCAATACTGACCCATCTAAATTGTTCATGCTGTACAGGGTATATATTGTAAGGGATAATTTTCCCTCAAGCTATCCTTTTATCGTTACAGGTATATTGGGACCGTATCTGTGAATCTTTAATGTATAGATAGTATTTTCAGAAATAGCACATCTCCAAAGGACAGATGTTATCGTTAAGACTTCAATATTATCTTTGCTTTTAACAAATATACCGGAGCATATCCTTTCGTAAATCGCAAGGGGATTCCAAAATTGCCAATTACAAAATTACCCATTTTAATTAATAGAATCTACTTGACTTTTAATAAGGGCTTAAATCGCTTATAGGTCCAAAAGGGCTGATAACGTTATTTGAATAAAACATTTGACCTGACTTGATTGTATGCATAAAATTGTACAATTAAAAATGCTATCTCGGCCGCAGCACACCTATAACATTTATGGTGCATAGACAACTACTGCTCTTAGCACCAGGAGAGCTATCTGCTTGCTCGCTGTCTCCACATAAAAAAACTGCAAAAAACTGTCCAAAATGGTTATTGATACGTGGGTGACAAATTAAATTAAAAATTAAATAAAAAAATTTAGTCTACTAAGCTACATACATACAGTTTATATATATATATATGTGTCATGTATATATGTGAAAATATAATGTAACGCACCATGACGTTTATTTTTAATCTTGACATGTCTACCTGTGTGTCTTTTAACACGATTACCTGATAGAAGACAGGCACTACTCAAGAAGTACTGACATCTGTAATATTCATTAGCCCCCTTAAAAAGTTCTCATGGAAAAGCTCATTGGTAGTACATTGTGAGCTCACTTACGAAAAAAAAACACAATTATGTTCAATGTACAAAAAAACTCAAACAAATTTAGCCCCTCAGATCCTTCACATTTCTTTTTATTTTCCACTAAACGTGAGAAGCTTTTGTGTTGATTCTTCACTTATTTTTTTGTATCAGTTTACTTTCTTTGCCACATCCAGACCGTGATATTTACGTGAGGAAAATATTAAATACTTATTGAGTTTTTTTCATTCTACGAAAAGACTCTTTATTTTGTAAAGGTACCAAGTTTAATGAAAGGGAGCCCCCCTTTTATAAAGTTCTTTACCAACAGTACCTGATGTTGACAATGAAATTGCTTGTGATGTAATTACGTAGAATAAAAGAAATATGAGTGTTTAATATGTACCCAATTCCAAATCCTGTGTGAATTATACCGGGGAACGATTTTTGTAGTATTTTTTTGTGAAGTTGAGAAACTGATGGTAAGAAATTTACGTCGCTTCGAAATACCAAAGGTGGTGATGACGCGTTGCCATCTTGAAGCCGGGATGTTAGGCCTCGAGTAAAAGAAAATTCACCGGCTACCTTACACTCCAAACCGGAACACGTCAACCATAAGCCCTAAAAAACACCGGGCGGCAGAAACAATTAAGGCGGTAGAACCAATCCGAGCGAGTCGCTGTGAAACTCTACCCCCTAGTAGGATGTCACGGTGCTAGTGACGGTAAGTCTATACTCGCCTTTTAAGAACTGCTTGGCACGAATGATCTATTCTGCAAAGGAGCCCGACCCAACACGAGGACATACAGTCCACTGTTGAGCGTAGGCTTCCAGTTATAAAACTGAATCCAGTTCTTATCATTCAGAAGCCCTCTTTAAGTTTTTGTTTTTTCATTGAAAACTCGTTTATTTTGCGACAGATTTGACCAAACGACTTCTAGTCTAGTTTGCTAAACTTCTGAACTATGACAGTCACTTTGGTTTTCTGCTTGATAATCATGTTAAAACTTTTTCTCTAAGCAAGTTCAAAATATTTAATACTAGCGGTCTGCCCCGGCTTCACACGTGTATGAAATATACATACAAACCTTCTTCTTCAATCACTTTAGCTATTAATAAAACCGCATCAAACAAAATCACGTTTTAAAGATTTAAGCATACAAAGGGAGATAGAGACAGAGGAAGCGACTTTGTTTCATACCATGTAGCGATAGTACTAGAATTATGTCTATTTTTTTATGTTATGGGAAGGCAAATAAGCAGACGGATTTCCTGATGGTAAGAAATTCACGCCGCCTAGAGACACCAAAGATGGTAATGGTGCGTTGCCAACCTCAGGTCAGGATGCTAGGCCTCGAGCAAGTAAGTTTACCGGCTACCTTACCCTCCGAACCGGAACACGTCATGACGTTATGAAGACAGGAATAGGTAAGGAGGTGGTACCAATCCAGGCGAGTCGCTGCAAAACTCTACCACCTAGTCAGACGTCACGGTGTTAGTGATGATAAGCCTATACTCGCCTTTTACGAGCTGCCTGGCAAGAAAGGCAGATGGTCTATTTTGCAAAGGAGCCCGGACCAACACGGAGTACTTATGTACTTACGGTAATTATGATAATATGATTATGGTAAATTGCAAAATAGCCATAATCGTAACCCGCGTTCGCAAGTTTTGCACGATACTGACATCATAAATCTTCCGTTATTGATTGTAATTAGACTAGCCTTATTTTTCTAATTGCGGTGATAAATTGCGTTTATAAGTATACCGCCACCAGAGTTTTTGCAACATCGTGAAAGAAGATAGTCACAGTATTTTAATAACTAGAAAAATCTTCACGCCCATATCCCCGAAGTGGTAGACAGAAGCACAACTAGACACTTAGTCTAATAAGGCTCGTATCCAATCCCAGTAAACGTTTTTTTCCAGCGGTCCAGCATCGGACTTGACTTCTTGAAGTCCCGGGTTCGATCCATACGCCAAGCAACAAACAAAATAAAAAAAATATGTATTTCCAATCTTCTGTAGTATAAAAACGAATCGTTAAATGTATTGGTAAGCGCATAACTTCCGAACAACTGTAGCGATTTGGCTATTTTTTTCGTTGTGTTAGTTGTTGTCAGAAGTAGGTTCTTATGAACAGAAAAACCAAGAAAATTGCAAGGAAAATGAGGAAAACAATACTTCATTCTTTCCATACAAATTGAATGGATGAAACAAAGTTCGCCGAGACAGCTAATTTTATTTTAAAAATAACGTTGTAAGGGGTTGAATATGTGCCAAGTGTCATTGTGCGACTTAGTGGCTTGGGCTTTTTGTGGATTCCCTGGTTGTGTCTCCGCCTACCTTTTGCAGGATATGGGCTTGAAGAAACATTTTTCATTAAGGTAAAAGCTTTGAGTAATGATTACATTTACTAGCATGTTTATAATGTCGCCATGATAATCAATTAATTTATTAAAAATAACAAACCATTAATGTGTCTAAGTAAATATAGATTAAAAATAACGAACGTTGTATTCTGTAGACGTTATGTTTATATCATGGAATATAAATACTCTTTTGCAAGACGTTTATACCTATATATCAAATACTACTTTAATACTTTTCGTTGTAATTTTATAACTTAAGAATGAAATGTTTATTTAGGCTTTGGTCGGACTACTTAGTAGAGGTTTATGTGAAATTTGCAAAAAATCGGTGGAGCGGTTTTTCATTTATAACATTTTTTATAACAAATGAATACAAAAAATGGCGGATCGATTTGTTAATGGGTTTAAGAAGAAAACAATGTCATTATCCAAAGAAAGTTTTTATGTCAAACATAAAAAAGATTTTTCGTTAGTGTGCTCTATTTAATTTAAAATATGAGTAGGTACCTATAGACATTATCTCTTTGGCATATATTCCTTTATATTTTTTTGAGTTTATTGTAAAAAAAACTGAAAATTTCTGTAGTAAATGTCAGTTTATCAAAGTAAGTATAATTATTTTTGGTATGTTTTTAAAGATTTACCTAAAGATTAAAAAAATGATTTTGATGTTTTTAAATGTCTTTCTTACCACTTTCTAGAAAGTAGAATTCACCAATACAATCCCGGGATTATCTGTAGACAATCCCGAAATCCCAGGATTAGAAAAATCGACCGGGATCGAATCCTCTAAATGGAATATAATAGCTATAATTTACGAAACCATAATGTTACCAACATGGCGCTATATTATGAACTATTCTTGTCTTCCAGGCTACCTGCCAGTCCCGACAGGAAGACGACGTACGAACACACAGACACACAGCAAAGGGTTTCAACTGTCTCAGTACCCTAGGTGGTCGAAATTAAATACTATCAAACTTATCGTACATCTATAGATAAGCATCGAAGGCAGATGCTATAGAAAGCTAAAACTCTACTGTTTGTAAAACAACAGTTAGCAATTAGCGATCGTAACAAAATTAATGGTTAAGTGTCAAATACCAGCGAATTATGTAAGCTATCGTGTGTTTGATCGCTAGATATGTAATACGAGTTAACGATTAATATGTGTATATAATAATATCGCCTCTGTGGTCTGGCGATTCAAGTGTTGGACTTGACTGCATGAGATCCCGGGTTCGAATCCCGGGTCGGGCAACAAAAAGAAAATTTGGTTTTTCCAATTTTCTAACAAAAAAAAATGTTGTTCGGGATTGGATATGTGCGCAGTTGGCGATAGGCTTGCCCCTATTATTATAAGGCTTAATGTCTTCGGCTAGTCGTGGGTACCCTGGTTGTGCCTCTGCCTACCTCTTCGGGGATATGTGCGTGAAGATACATGTCGCTTAATTTTTGCTGTTGTAATTTTATCCAGCGACAATGACGAGAAATGACGTCAATATTTAAAGAAATAACTTCTTAATCAAGAGAGCTTAAGCAAATCTCAAGTTGCAAGGTAAATAGAAAATCTTGGTTTTCCCGAAAGGCCTAAACCCTAATCCGTCCTTCAATATTGTCGGCACGAAAAGCCAATTCGCAAAACACTGATGGTCGCGATAAACCTATAAAGAAGGTTTGTCGCTTTTGCTATCCCGTATTTTTGAATATTTTTATTTATTACAAAAAATAAATTCGCGAAATATATTTGAGTCAAGAGTCTCCAAAACCTGTGTGCTTGTATAAAAAGAGAAGAGAGTATAAAGAAAGAAAGCTGGTCTTTAGGAATCATAAGTTGCAACATTTGACACTCATTACACTTTTTTTACTTCCCAATGGACGTAGCGTTAATATGTTTGTACATTCGGATAAAACTTTGACCGTCTCGTTAATCAAGGGGTTAGCATATACAAATAATTTTACTGACCAACTGAGAGGCTCTAGTTCGATTCCAGGTCTGGATGTTTAGAATATAGAATACATAAAATAGGAAATGTCATGTTTTTTAATCTTTCAATTAAGTTATTCCCAAAGAGAGCTACATTAAGACAAACGAGGGAAAACTCGTTGACGATAGCTAATAAAGAAGAAAGTAACAAGCGTCGATAAAACATTTAATAAAGTATCCAAGACTCCTCATCTAACAATGAATATGTAATCGTGAACGCTACGATAAACGGAACGTAATTTGGAGATTTAACATGAGCTATTGTTATGTGACTTTTATTACATGGAGATTGTTAAAGTTTACAGCCATCATATATTGATTTCGTTTGTTAAATATAATATATATGGACATAATGGCGGTGATTCTGCCGTTCACAAACTAAGCTTATTTTAAATGCTTGCTGTCTTTTTCAAGTGAAAGAAAAACAAACGAGATGGAACATTTTAGACATGACAGATTAGTCCGAATATGTCAAATCGTTATGTTTTTAATCAACTTTTCCCGAGTGATAGATTAAACGTCTGCAGAAATGACGTGTACTGTCTAGTTTGACAGCACTAAAAGCGTTTTGTCTCTTTCTATTACTTTCGTTGAAAGAAGACAGCGATAACTTAAAATTAGTTTACTGAGTACGCAACAAAATTGGCACTATTGTCACAAATAACACTACTTATAAAGCAAGTATGTGTAAATAAAGCTCTCACCGATCCCTTGTATATCTGCAGGTTTTACTGACCCTATTAACTAATGTTCACATCTTTCCTCTCTAGAAAGATTTTTTATGAGATAGGTCAGCGAACAACAAGGGTCTCTTACAAACGTAAGAGACAACCGTGGCTCATAGATACCTATGTTACAAGTTAAATCTATTGTGCAAGGCTACCCTACCCTCCGGACCGGAATATGATCGAGTCATTATGGCGGTAGGAATAGGTAAGGCGGTAGATTCCTAACTGAATAACTTCAGTGTCAGGATCGTGAGGTCGGGCACTCGACACTCTCTGCCTACCCCGTAAGGGACTTGGCGTGAAGACATGTATACGTATATGTAATAAGTTTCTGCACAAATCTCTTCCAACATTGAAATTATGATTCATGATAAAAGTTGTAAATTAACCACAAAAGCTTCGCTTAAGCGAGCTTGATTTATTTACAATAATCTATACATTAATACGTGATGCCAAAACTTTGGACCCCTTTTTACGAAAATTGCGCTGACGCAGGAGCATAAAATTTGGCACACTTATAGTTTATGTGTAGGAGAAGTACATATTATTTTTCAATAATAATGCTTATAAAGTACATTAAATCAATAAATAAAACATTAGCCACACTACCATGCATTTGACACAAACAAACAAAGATATTGATGATAACGATAAAAGATCACAAATGGCTCACTAAAAATTTGGAAACGAAGTAGTTGGTCTTGAGAAATGAAGATGGAGTTCTTATCAAAAAGATATTAAAATTTATTATGGTCAAATTTCGACTAATGGGTGACCACTAGTTACCTTAAATCTTTCTAAAGAAGTATAAAATAAACATCAGTTAAATGGATTGGTGATACCTGTGTTGATGATGCCGTTAAAAATGAAATTGGTTGGCTTAAGTGTAACATAGTAATATGTATTCTGGAAACGTACAAGTGTTATTTCGAAAGTGTGTCTACATTGGAAACCCATCTAACGTATAGTTTAAATTCTAGTTTCATAGTAGTTTCAAATTATTTAAGACTAGCAGTTTCACGTAGCTTCGCCTGCGTAACTTGGCTTCTACTGCACTGGTTTTGATGAAATAACAGCCTATGTCACTCAGGGATAATGTAGCACTGTAAAGGTGAAAGAATTTTTGAAATCGGTTTAGTGATTTCGGAGCCTAGTCATTTCAAACAAACAAACAAATCTTTTCTCTTTATAATATTAGTACAGATATTTTAGATTCCGAGGTAAGTTATCTTAGCCTTCGTATTATTTCTGTTTCCGCCGTGTTGGTCCAGGCTCCTTTGCAGAATAGACCATCTGCCTTTCTTGCCTTGCAGCTCGTAAAAGGCGAGTATAGGCTTATCATCACTAACACCGTGACATCTGACTAGGTGGTAGAGTTTCGCAGCGACTCACCCGGATTGGTACCACCGCCTTACCTATTCCTGCCGCCATAATGTCATGACGTGTTCCGGTCCGGAGGGTAAGGTAGCCGGTAAACTTACTTTTGCTCGAGGCCTGACATCTTGACCTCAGGTTGGCAACGCACGATTAACATCTTTGGTGTCTCTAGGCGGCGTGAATTTCTTACCGTCAGGAAATCCGTCTGCTTTTTTGACTTCCTATAACATAAAAAAAATCTTGTTATGTTTGTGTTCCATTTACAAAATTCATCAAATGGGACTTGTGTTAAAAACATAATATAATCATGACAAAAGAATTTTTATAGGAAGGATAACTTCCAACTAAATAGTTTTGTAAAAGAAATCGTGGCTTATCAGTATTGACTACTTACTACTAATTAAGTAAAATTATTAATTTTTTTAAGAGCTATTTAGACAAAAGTTTTTTTTTACGTTAACGGAAATCTACACATAATTAGTTAATTTCAAATACGTTATAAGGTCAATAGCCAATTATGGATTTTATTTCATTAATTAAACTTGCATCGTATGTATCGTTCAAAAAAAAAAGGTGCAAATTTATTCATTAAAATACTTAAATAATATCCACTAAAAATAAACAGCTACAATCATAAGTATTCAAAAAAAGTTAAAAAGAAAAGAATGAAAGAATAACAATAGGTACAATTAAATCAAAAATAAGAAACACTAAAAAAACGCAATTACACAAAATTATCCTAAAATTATTCTTAAAATGACAAATCGAAAGAAAAGCATTAATTGGCGTGTAGTGATGAACATTGGACTTAATAAATTTATTTCTTCATCCAGCGCTAGAATGTGCGTGCGTCATATGTGTTAGAATATAACATGTGTGTTAGGATTGTGAGAATTTATCAACTATGTGTAGATGCAAACAGTATGTAGAGGGTCCTAGAGTTTTTAAGATATAGGTGAATAATATAGCCTCGTGGAACCTTTTCCCCATAAGTCCTGAGAAACATATATATATTATTACTTATTAAATAAAAGGCAAGCTTAATGCTACCCGCCTCCTTACTCAAATGGTTCAGAAACACCGACCATCAGCGAGGACACAAGAAACATGAAACAAACATAGATGCCTGTGTTTCTGAATACGGGTCTGAAAAACAAGCAGAAGTATGTTTGTATCCATATCTCCTAACTGTTGCTCAAGACTTTACCAGTGCCGTGATTAACATTTTCTAAATATTTACTTTTACTTGACCGATTTCAATTAAAACTTAACAAAACTAAGCAAAAATTGGCTCACAAACTGGCAAATAAAATATAAGGCAATAGTTTGATCGTGACCTTTTAACTAATCCCAGATATACTTGCACCTACCCCAATTCCGTAGTATTGTCAATGTAACAAAATATTTATATTATATTCATATTACATTTATTTACATTATATTAAATTACTATAACATTTTACTATTTGTAGAGAAAAAGTGTCTTCACGTCCCGAAGAGGTAGTCAGAGGCACAACCAGGGCACCCACGACTAGCCGAAGACACTAAGTCCCGCAGTGTGATAGGTGGCAAGCCTATCGCCAACCGGGCTCATATCCATTTCCGGGCAATGTTATTTTTTAGAAAAATAGAAAAGCCACAATTTTCTTTATTGCCCGACCCGGGAATTGAATCGAATTTGCAGAGAGTTTAGTTACTTTCTAATTAAATAAAATATACAGATGTCATTATTATTATGTATAAAAAAAGTAAATAGTTAGTATATCATGAAATGGCATTTCTACAATTTTTTTACTAAACTTGCCACCAACAATAAAACTAAACTTTAATATGAAAAATTCACAAAATCGTACCATTACAAGTCAAACATATTTTTAAGCCCACAACTTTTTACCAGACTCAAATAAAATTATAATATTAGAAGAATTAAAGTAATATTTTTAAACACCACACTTAAGAACATAATATTATTTAGAACTACGAAAACAAAAGCTCGTAGCACTTGCTACGGGGCTACGCGTGTGTCTACGTCGCCGGAGTAAAAGCTACTGCCTGTGAAACGAGTAGTACGGACTACGGATACCAAACCAACGCGAGGCAATTTACCCCTAACGAAATTATAAAACCTTTTACGTCGTATGAAGTTGCGTAGTATGGAACTCAATCTCAGTTGTTTATGGAAATGGAATTTATATAAACCTAGCTATTTTTGTCGGATGCTCTTGTGTTTAACATCTCAAAATTCAAGCGAAGTAAACTGTAACCTACAAATTGAATATGAATGTTATATGACTATCTTGATGGTAACAGGTAATCGTAGCCTATAGACTCCATAGATTACATGTTCGCCGTGCCCTTATGAGAGGGATATTAAGCATATTGTGTACGTTTACAGGCTAACCTGCCCTCCAGACCGGAACCTGACATAGTCATTATGGTAGCAAGAATATGTAAGACAATGGATCCCTGCCCGGGCAAGTTTCTGCGCAGCCGTGTGGTTGATTGATTTCAACCTTTCCTCGTCTCCTAAGAGTTGCCAAGCAAGAGAGGTGTATGGTCTACATACATACATATCTTCACGCCAAGTCCCTTACGGGGTAAGCAGAGAGTATCGAGTGCCAGACCTCACGATCCTGACAAACCTGTCTTGCTTCCTTCACATTCGTTACACTTTCCATATAAACACGCCGGTTTCGGAGACTCTTGACACTACCCTCGGATAATATCCGATTGATCTAAGCGTGAAATGTCAGTCTTGGTCTTCCCGGGTACCTATGTATATCTGCTTTGTCAATCTTTCATCTGTCATTCTTTCCACATGACCGAACCAGCGGAGCATGCCCTTTGACATTTAAACACCAACACTTTCTTTCAATCCCACTCTTTCTCGGATCTCACTGTTACGAATGCGGTCAGCGAGCGTTACACCACAGATTTTCCGTAGTGCTCTCATTTCGACCACATTTATCCTACTTTCATGATCTTTCTGACATACCCAACTCTCGCTTCCATACAATAACGTTGGTATAAGCACAGAATTATGCAAAGCGAGTCTAGCTTTTTGACACAAAACCTCGCTTTTGAATAGCTTACCCAACGCTCCATTCACACTATTCCCTGCACTCACTCTCTTCTCTACATCCGCGGTGTACCTTCCATCCCTGCTAAAAGCACAACCAAGATATACAATTTCATTCACTTGTTCCAGCACTAAATCATCAACCAAAATTCTTACATCCGTTCTGACTACGTCTCTTTCAAATACCATTATTTTGATTTACCTCGAATCCCATCAGATTCAGATTTGGTGACAATGGGACCTCCTTGAAATTATACTCTTTCAAATAAGAAAAAACATATTTTAAAAATCGATTGTCGCGTGACAGGGACCGATTAAAGAAATACAAAAAAATTGTAGAAGTCTGACATATATAATATAACGACTTACCTTTTTCGGAGAGCATATGCTCTTAATATCACTCTATTTTTAAACGATTTAGACACAGTACACTACAAAACACGCTTTTATCAGCGGGGCTATTCAGTATCTTTTTAGTGATGTAAAGGTGATGTAAAGTGTATATCTAATGACTGTCAAATGACGTGATTTTTATTTGCCATATCCAGAATGTTTACCATGAGTTGGTATAGATTACTTTCGGTAAATTACGTGACGACACTTTTGGTCTAAAAATGTGTTTCCCTTAGTTACCGCTAGAGGCGCTGTCCAAAGTTTTCATACAAATAATTTACAGAGACGGAAGCGAGTATAGTAAACTTGATAACCCGAAAACCCATGGTAAGGACTCAGCATTGCTATTAGTCACAGGCGATAGCAAATATAAAGCACATAATTTGACAGCTATTTGATGTACACTTTACCCAGTAATCATCACTAAAAAGAAACATAATCAGCCCCCTGTATTTACTACAAAATTTTGGACGAGCTATATTTATACACACGTACATCTTCATGCTAATTCTCATACGGGGTATGCAGAGATTATCGAGTACAAAACGCTCACGTAGAAGTATAGAGCTATGACGATTGAGGGGATAGTAAAATTGTTATAAAGCTCGCAGGCAAAACCGCAACATAATCCAGTACTACAGAAGCGTGTTCAACGCTCGTACGACAAATTAGATATCATTTTCCCTGAAGATAGATTACTCACACGCGAAATAATAAATTTCTGGTGGCCCTGAACCTTCAAGCATCATAATAAATAATAGTTTGTGTTGCAAGAGTGAAAATGTATTATTACAAGGCTGTCAAAAACGAGATAAAAAATGTCAAACAGATTTTTCTAAAGTTGCTTGTTATCTTCCTATAGAATAAAACTAGTAAGGTTTTTTCGTAAGTTAAGTCATAATGAGTATATTTTTTTATTGAAGTGAAAACTTATTAAGTGGCGTTTGCGCTCTTTTTTTGGAATTGGTAAAAACTTCTAAACTCGTGTCAGATCGTCAGATTGTCAGATCGAAAATTCATAAGACGGCACAGGGCGCTTGCGTGTTGCCATGCGCAATAAATTAATATTGTATTCTACCACATAAATGATAGTACTTTTGTACTTATAATTAAAGCAATTCATGCAAAATTATTCCCTAACTATTCCAAAATCTCAAAAATGAACAACGTTAATAATTAAGTTTTCATTTTTGCCGCCTCTCCCGGAGTGCAACCCGACGTTTTTATTTTTTGGAAGTGTGAAGTGTAATCTAAAAATAATTAGAATTGCTAACGTTATAGCGCCAAGAAAAAATCAAATTATACGATTAATATATGGGTATAAATCAACGATAGTAATACACAGAAATTAGAACAAAACTAAATCGATTTGATGTGAAACGTAATATATGATACTAAAATGTACTTTTACATTTAGATCAGATTCGGTTAATCAGATCTACTCTATAAGTAACGAGTCTGGTGTGGATACCAAAACAGTGACATAATACAAATATAAAACAGAATGGAAACTACCTACAAACGCTCAAAAACGACCCAATCAATTAAATATGCGCATTTACAGGCCCCTTCGTGGTTTTCGCGGTGCTATAGTACCAAATGTCACGTAATGAATCTGTTATTTGTGGCCGCGACCTTTTTAAAAAATATAAAAGCTTATTTTTTCCTTAGGATTATCCAACAACCGGCATGAGATTACCAACTTATATTGTTAGTAAACTACGTAGTTATTGAAATTCGATTGATAAGAAAAATAAAATAACAACCTTATCACTTCGATGTAGTGAAGATTAGTATTTTAATAGTAAGCCCTTACATACTGTTTTATATTTGTATTGTGTCAGTGACTTTCATTTTGGAAAAACGTCACCTAATTATTAGGGAGCGTTCAAATATTACGTAACGTAATATATTTTGAAGATTTTTGACCCCCCCCCTCCTCCCCTTATAACGCACCGTAACGTTACGTAACACTCAAGTGACCATTTTTACCCTAAAGTCGCGAAAAGTTATACTATAGCTTTTATCCTTGGTATACTTTCAATTGCCTTTCCGGTAATAATACTAAATGAAATTTATATTTATTTATATTTACTAAATAAATAAACTCATTTTTTATTACAAAAAAACAATGTTACGTAACATGTTGTAAGAACCTACTGTCCTTGTAATGCATCGTAACGTTTTACGAGACCACCCCTTCCCCCTAATTGCGTTTCGTTATACTTATCTAAGGGGGCGTCCCTTAGATAATTTATTGAAGACTAAATTCTAAAACTAACAGTTAACAATTAAATAAAGGAATAATGGTTTTTCAACTTACACTTAAATAAAACGAATGTCATTGTATAAAAAATAATATACACCCAGGACAAACAAAATATTAATAGGTAGGTAATAAGTAGGTACGACTTGCTGTGCATATGTCTTGTCTCCACAAAATTAGTTATTCTTTCATCGGTCAACGTATACGTTTACAATAAACTTTCCGAGCATATCAAAACTTATATTTTAATAAATTTTAAAAAAGTACTAAATTTAAGTATTATGAGATTTAAGAATATTTAGTTAACAGAAATACGCGGAATCAATTGCATCTCATACAAACCTTTACGCGTTATATAATGTACTATATTTTTGTAAATTAGATATTTACAAAAACATAGTACATTTTTGACGCCGGAATTTCTAAGTGAATGGCCGAGTTCCGAACCGGTGATAGATTTTAGATTTATACAGAGGTGTCACAAGAACCTTTGTTAGGGCATTGAGAAATAAACATATTCTTATTCTTGGAACATAAACATCTATTTCCACTACATAAATGGCCAATTTCGGAATTTAATCCAACCTTCGTTAATGATGGAGACATGTATGTTGCAGATATCTGACACTTCTATTTAATACTTTTTTAAATTAAATATCAAAAATAAATTATGTTCACGCCCAAATCCCCGATGAGGTAGACAGTGGTACAACCACCACCCACCACCAGCCGAAGATACTAAGCTCCACAATGTGATAGGTGCCAGGCCTTTCGCCAACCTGGCACATATCCAATCCCGAGCAACATCTTTTTATTTGAGAATTTGAAAAACCGCATTTTGTATTAATTGCCCGACCCGGGAATCGAACCCGGGACCTCATAAAGTCAAATCCAACACCTGGACTGCTAGACCACAAATTATATCAAACTCAACAATTAAATATCAACAATGCTGTATGTATGTTAGCTTCACTCAACTAACGGCATAGCCCGGTGAAGTTATAAAAACCTCACTTAGCAACATTATTCATTCAAACATTAGTCAGTCATTCAAAAAAACTCAACTAACAAAGTAATCGTGAAAAATGTTAAATATTTTATGGCGGAACCCTTCGCGTGTGAATTATACTCGTGTTTGTAGATTTTTTCCTTACGCTGCATCAAGTATGCATAACATAGAAATAACTCCACTGCATGTTGTAGATGTCGCGTGCTGGTGGCATACTCAATTAATTTGTCAGGAACACGCCACTTCTGCAAAAAATGTTGGTTTCCTGTGGTCGACTAAACAATTAGTTGAGTGATGTGAAATTGCTGCACACAACTTTATCGGTCGGAGACCTATTTTATAGGTTTTATTCCATTTTTATTTGTGCTAAATCACACTCTATCCCAGGGGTGGGCAAACTACGACCCGCGGGCAGATCCGGCCCGTGAGAGATTTTAATCCGGCCCGCCGAGGGTTTTTTTAGAAAAAATATGAACCTCCTTAAAAAAAAAATAATAGTCGAAAAGTTAAAAGACTATTGAAATTTGTACAATTAAATACTGAATCGAAACTTCAAACATATATGTATATTGCGTATTTCTTATGTTAAGACTTAATAAATATATTTTATTTTAATAAAGGATTGTAAAATAAAAAAAATGCCTTATGCTATCTTTATACCACGTTTTATAATCGTAATATTTACTGCTATTTTTGGGTATTTTAATTAACCGGCCCGCCTCAAGATTAGTTTTAATTAACTGACCCGCTACTAGATTTTTTTAAATTAATTGGCCCGCGGTCAAAAGAATTTGCCCACCCCTGCTCTATCCCGTCTACATTTTGAGGCTCTAGTAAATAATAAACATACGACCAATTATAATATTCGTTGCTATCATTTTTAACTTAACGTTCATAGTATTTGTATATATTAGTTATATTTTTGGTAAATGAATATAAAAAAAATATTGTAAATCTATTCCAAGACTCTCAAGATTAAGTCAGATTTATAGACACATATAATTTGATAACATACAACTAACTGTATACAAAATAAAAAAAAGACGGGTTGAGCTTGAAACTTGAATATTAACGTTGTGCATTTTTGATATTTTGGAATGGTAAAGGAATAATTTTGCACGAATTGCTTTAATTATCAGTATGAAAGTGCTATCACTTATGCACAAACATTATTTTCATATCAATAACCTGCGTTGGGCTTGACGAAAACTCGCTAAAGTAGGATCACGTGTCGGCTAGGAGCGTCGTTATATTTTCTGTATAACGAACATTGCTCGTCTACACATAAAGCTTATTTTCATGATGGTAGAAATAGAGCAGTGTCTGTTGATATTATACGTATCTGCTATCATGTTGTCGATTGAGAATGTAATGGTAGGTATATTTCGGCGTATTATCCATTGCGAATCCTATACTCTTCGAAAATATCTAAGCAATACAAAAACAGCAATGAATCTACGTTTTATTTTAGATCTCGAGCCGTCTTATTCGCTCTGCACCGTATTACGATCTAACGATCTGACGGGAGTTTAGAAGTTTTTGAACATTCCAAAAAAAGTGCGCAACGCCCTTAAAGAAGTTTTCACTTCAAAAAATGGAGTATTATTCTGACAAACCTCTGATACGTGAGTTTCACAAATGGTTCTTAGTTTGAGTCACGATCCGAGCCCAATATCACTAAGCTGGTATTCAGAGAGCCCTCCCTGTTGGATAAAATACGGACAAGCAGTGTATACGAACGCTCTCGCGTACGCGGATGTGAGTGTATTTTAAAACTCCTATCATATCTTCCAAAACAAATATCGTTTAAAGTTTTTATTGAGACAGTTAAAAAGTTTTAGGGGGGAGAGACATTTTACAACATTGGGATTTGAGAAAATTGACTTTTAGAATAGTTTTACGAACCTCAATGGAGTTTGAAATAAAGCTGAACGCTTCGCTTAAATATATTTTTATAAAAATATATGAAGTAGTTTGTATATAATACACCTAGATGTCAAGTTTGTATTGCAAATTCCTAATAGTATGGAAATAAAATGACTGTGATGTTCGTTAGGAGATACGGTCATGTCGAATCTATAACATTTCCGATTTATGGCCGAATCTAAAAAGGAGGAAGTTTTTGTCTAAGGTGCCTAAGATAGTTCTTTAGATGGCCCATTTTCAATATTTTGTATTTTTCAAAGTTTGAAAGAGTTTAACGGTCTACGGAACATAGAAGTAAATTATAATCTTTCAAACTTTAGAAACTATAAAATATTGAAAATAGGAATAATTAAGAACTGGACTATCTTAGGCGCAAGTACCTTACATGCTTTTTTTTGTTTGTTTGTTACCTGATTACTCGGCCAATAACAACCAGATTACGATGTATTTTTTAATATTATGATGCAAATAATTTGTAAGTATTACTTAATGCATAAATTTTCATGTATTAGGACGACTTTGTCGAAAATTGCAAAGATGAAATGTCATAAGCTTAATTTTTATGCAAGATGCATAAATATGTGTTATAAGTCGTGATTCTGCGAGGGTCTAGAGCAGTGGTGCCCAAACGGTCGATCGCGAGAGGTTCTACGGTCGATCTTACAGGTTAAGCCAGTTAGTGGGTACCTACAAGATTTTATTTTCGAATTTCGAATGTTTTTTATCTAGAAGTGTATGTAAATAGTAAGAAACTGTGTAAAACTGCTAATAATTACTTACTTAAAGGAAGAAAGAAAATGTATTTATCTGCGGAATATCGTGTTCAAGTTGTTACAAAATTATTTAAGCTTTCCAACGTATTCTTCCACATTGTGGTGTGCAAACATTTTAATATTTTTTAAAGTGATTATTTTATAATGTACACAATGTTTTAATATTCATACGACAAATAATTTTATTATAACTACAGTACAATTTAAATTAAAACTTACAAACAATTTTAAAATGTTAATAAATTTAACCCTGTCTACCGTAAACTACCACCGTTTCCAAACCTAGCCAGTTGGTAGAAGAAACTATGAGAAGTTATAATTACAACACAAAATTAAATGATAATATAAATACGTGTTATTATTACTAACAGATAATTAAAAAAATACATAAAAATAAAGCTGTCGATCTTAAAACCTTAACTGTGTCCTAAGTCGATCTTCACATAAAAAAGTATAGGCACCTCTGGTCTAGAGTGATCTCATATACATTTCATGGTAAATAGTTCAGTGCCTTTGTATTTTACTCAATAATACGTAGCTACTTAATTGTTAACGAAAATGAAATGTTACTAAAATTGAAATTTATTCCGTGCAGTTTAATATTTATTTTTGCTTTTTTTTGTTATATTTATTTGCGGAATATGTGTGTTGAAGTTGTTACAAAATTATTTAAGCTTTCCAACATATTCTACCACATTGTGGTGTGCAAATAATTTAATGTTTTTGTAAGTGATTATTTAATTATATACACAATGTTTAAATATTCATGCGTCAAATAGTTTTATTCTTATTACAATTGGCAGGAAGGCAGATGGTCTATTTTGCAAAGGAGCCCGGATCAACACGGGGTGTTTTAGATAATTTTCTAATACAATGTATCACAAGAAATCATAACAGAAACTTCAATAACAATCTACGAAGTGGTGAAATTTCACATTAAATTGAATTAATTACAAAGCAGTCCTCCCTTTTAACTAAATGCCAAGAATCTCCCAGTCGCTCCCAAAAGGCAAAGCTGTCTAGTCTTATTCCGTTACAAAGTTCAAACATAATTAAATTTAAAATAACAACATTCACTTGTTTTCGGAAACGCATCATTTAAAAAGTTTACGTAGGTCACACTATAAGTTTTGCGTAACTTAAAAAAACAACATGTTATGACCAAAATATTACGTTTATTGTTATTCAAAACAATCTCCTATACATTTTAAACATTTTTTCATACGATCGAACCTTTGAAAAGAGGAGGACCACAGATCTGAAGGCATGTTTTCTACGTGCTGATTGAACGCTGTCACTGCCTCTTCGGAGTTGGTAAAAGTAAAACCTCTCATCAAATCTTTGATTTTGGAGAAAAGAAAGAGGCCAGAGGGGACACGAGGAGCGGACAAAGGGTGGTGGGACACTTGGTCCGCGTGGGTTGGCGGCGGTACGGCCCGCGTAGTAGGGGGTTAGACTTTCGATCTTGCCCACCCGGTGGAGATGGGGTTGCAGCAGGTACGGTGCCTGTCGCCACTGGAACCCCGAAGTGGTAAGCGCCGTGTCTCCGTGCACCGCTTCTGACGATATGCGGCCCCTGTTGAGTGGGGCTGCCAGAAGGGGATCGTTGGATCCAGCGCCGGGACAGTGGAAGTTTGCGAAAGCGTCCCAACAGCCCCGGTACCTGGCGAACGGGAGGTGTGGTTTTAGTCAGTAGGAGTCTGACATTACCCACCACTCCCCCGAAAGTGGCGGGTATCCATGATTGATTTCCACACGTAAAAAAAAGGGTAGAGCAAAACTAGATGTTACAAGGTTTAAAGTGAGGAGTTAGGAGGGTGGTATCAAAATTTTCCGAAACCTGTATGAAAAGCGTAATGAATTTAGAGGAAGCCAAACAGGTCTGCCAGGAACGTGAGATTTAGCACTCAATACTCCCTGCCTTCCTCGTAAGGGGCTTGGCGTGAAGATAAATATGTATGTGTTTGGGAGGTTGACAAAAGTGTACTATACAAGACTCCGATACATAATAATATATCTATAACTATGTATAAAAGAAGTATTAAAATTACTCCTCTGCGTCAAGATAGAAAGGTAAAATTCTTTATGTATAAACTTCTTTTCTGCGGTCATGACCATATTCCAGATTCAGTCAGTAGCATCATTTTGTTCGGTTACTAAATACTATTATACCGTTATGTCAACTACATTATCAGCTTACTTCGGCGTATTAATAATTCGAACACCATCTTTGAGTCCAGTATAAAATTCTTTACATATCTTCATCTATCTCCTAAACTTGATATTATTGTAATTTAGCCGTAATCAAGCCGCAAGGGTGCAACAAAGTGCTAAATATCGATTACCTGACAACCCTTCTCTTAACACGAAAGGTAACATAAACCCCTGATAAACGAAAACTTTTCCAATATCTAATAGTGTGTTCTTTATTAACCAACTAACAAAGTCATAGCTATTTATATATATTGTATTATATATTGTATTGATATATATATTGCACAGAAGTTATTGTTATTATCATGAGACGGAATTTCAATATAGTCATGACGAGGCTGCCTTTTAGACGCCACCCATTAAGGAATGATAGAAGATATAATTGTCTTGCGAGATGCAATATCACGATCATAAATAATTAGGTCGCTTTTTATGTGACAACTACAAGAATTATTTTCCATGGGTACAGATAAAGTAGGAAATAGTGTCGACGTTATCCTAAATTTGGGGAAATAAAACGAGTTGGTTTTCATGGTTAAATAAAAAAATAAACGATACCTCCCACACATTCTAACACTCTAAATTAACTTAGTTAACTGGTAACTTTGACATTGTCGTCTAAAAACCTAATGAGATAACTAACTTTGATAAAGAATTGTGATTAGCTAGCTATCCCGGCGTACTTTATATACCGTCTGCCCCACATAATTTTCATCTTAATTTTTCAAATATTTTAATAATTACTCTGCTATTCAGGGGCTAAGACGAATTGAAAAACTAAATAATATATATAAGGTCAATTCAAGCATACGACTTTCCTGATGATAAGATACGACCATGGCCTATATTAAGGCTCCAACGATGTACTAGATATGTCGCTGTCTTGTGACAGCTGTGTTAGGCCAACAGTACAAGACCATAGGCCAGTCCACACCCCGAACTGGCACAAAACATTGTCATTGTTGTGGCAGGTGTAAAACTTTAGATCCCTTCCACCAGTGGACTTGTTGAAATGATGGATTTTTGATCACCTTTTACACCCGACTTATAAAATATGAGCGACATATTTTAGAAAAAAAATATGATTTCTGCTGCCGAAATAATTATGAAGTCAGTTTTTCTAGAGATAACTTCCGACAATCTAGCCACAAATTTTACCACTTTACTAGCGTAAATTAGAAAACGTATATTTTCCATTTTAATATATATAATTCTTGTGTTCGTGTGTTTGTCACTGAACTCCTCCTAGACGACGGAACCGATTTTGATGAAATTTGTTGTGTGTATTCAAGGGTATTCGAGAATGGTTTAGATTTACAATTTGGTCTCCTGGAAAAAGTTTTTTAATTATTTTTTTAATAATAAGTAGTTGTTATTGGAATGTTTCACATTGGATAAGACAGACTGCGCTACTATCGAAGCATTAACGTCAAGCGATACAAAGTTTGCTCGGTCAGCTAGTATTCTTATAAAAAACAACATTGCCTAAGATTTGATATGTGCCCGGTTGGCGGCAGGCTTGCCACCTATCACGTAGTGGGACTTAGTGTCTTCGGCTAGTCGAGAGTGCCATGGTTGTGCCTCTGCCTTACCCCTTACGTAATACGTTCGTAAAGATAGTTTACTAGCGTAGATTGATAATATGAAATGCTCGATTTCCGTTCTTTCATAAATATTGTAGGCAAAATTGGCTTTTCGGCGTAGGGATGTGACAATCCCATTCCAATGATAATCAGGAATTCCATTAACCAATCCAAACATTCACTAAGGCCCACTTGCACGTTTCTAGGCTAAGTACTTAAAGCTGAGTTAGCTTCTTACTAGGGTTAAATCTATTAACTCAATATTAAACTTGCAAGTGGACCTTAGCTAATCCAAAAACGTATTTTGGATTTTTTTTTCTTTGGATGTCTGTTAGTCTATTCGTTACCGTTTTCAATAATTATATAAATTCTTATGGGGTCTTGACTTATTGAATGATAAAAGTCCTTAGCATATTTTGGTATATTTTTCAAAGGCCTAGGGACTAATTGTCACCACTTGCACCAATTGCACTTTTATTCACATGTGTTCAAGTGAATTCTTTATACGAATAATCTTATGTTAGTTTAGAAGATTGTCCATCTTGCTATGACTGTAAGAAGATTTGACAAAAGGATTTTTAAGAAAAGGGTTAGTTAAACTATTCAGAACCGGCATCGCGTTAGCAACTAATTCTTGTTTGCAGATGTTATTAAACAATTAATTGTTTTTCATCAGATAGCTCACTAGTCGGTTCAAAATTAAAATCTTATATATAAAAACAAATACCCATTTTCCTCGATTCATCTCATCACGCATGAACGGAAATACCAATTTTGCTATTTTTTGTTGTGTTTGTAATTGTTCATATGAAAAAATTACATTCATAGTTGACAGGAGTCAACTAGTATTTATAATATTACTTAAGAAACTACAAAGAAAAAGTTACTAAAGCAAAAGTGCAGACGGGCAATAAGCCGTGAGTAAGTAAGTTATTTTACTTTTTGTTTCAACAAAAGAAAAATACAGTGAACGTAATTCGTTTATATCTCCCGTCTCGTGGGAATTGATGTAAAAGAAAATCGAGATATAACCGAACTGCGAGGTTGCAGCCGTCTTTTATTAACCTGTTACTTCACAAACAATTGAATTATCTCTGTTTCTGGTTTGCGAATTTTTTTAACGGCAATTTTATAGTGTTTACAAAGAGTGTTCTAAATTCAATTTTTCTTTGTTTTAATTGAAACTAGATTGTGTTTTTATTTACAGAATTTAGTGTTTCAAGAAAATTACTTTTTTATAATTCGATTTATAATCGATACTTTTATCCAATTGTGTTTTTAACCGAGTTTAAAAAAACGAGGAGGTTATCAATACGGCCAGTATATTTTTTATATGTACGTACACCGATTTTTCCGAGGTTTCTGAACAGATTTACGTAATTCTTTTTTTGTTTGATGCGGAATAGTTTCAAATTGGTCCCATAAAAATTTCATTCAGGTAGGCCGATTAGTTTTTATTTTATGAGCATTTTTTATCTATTTTCACCTATTCTTTAGAGTGTTTATTTTCATTAAATTAAATCATATCAGCAATAAACTAAAAAGTTTTAAATTAAAAATTTTAAAACCGACTTCAAAACTAAAAAGTAAAAAATAATGAAGATTAAATATAAATTATATACTACCTATTATTTATATGTGTTATTTACTAATAGATTTGAATTCGGTGCCAAGTCAATTTAACACTTATAATATAATTGTTGATTTGGCTTAAGGCTTGCAACTGACTTCAAACCTACTAGTAAATATCGCATATAAATTCTAAGTAGAAAGAGAAAGTTAAATCTTTATTATTTTTTACTTTTTAGTTTTGAAGTCAGTTTTATTAATGTAGTTATTTTTATTCATGTTATGCTCACAAATTTACAAATATTCTTATCTCTAAAATTTAAAAGAAATGAGAATAAATGCATTTGAACCTTTCTTTTCATAAATAATGATGTAGCAATAAGTAATGTTAAATGCGTTCGTTTTGATTATATTTGCATTATTTAAGACCATTTAAAACAGTAATAAAACTAAATTACAAGCAACAATTGTTACTTTATTGAATATTTTTCGGTTATGTATGAGAGGAGGCAAACAAGCATGTGAGTCTCTAGATGGAACCGCCGCCCAAGGACATCCGCAACACCAGGAGTATCACAGATGCGTTGCCGACCTTAACGGAATGAGTACGTTTTTTTCTTGAAGGTTCCTAAGTCATATTTGTTTGGAAATACCGCCCTCGATAACTGTTGTAGATCGCCAAGCATTAAGTTGGTGGTCATGATACTTTAAACTCTGACGCGATAGGAGAGCCGGAAGAGTCTCGTTAAAACCGGTGACAACTCAGGATATCTTTAAACTCTCAAGAGGTGTCAACTCTGTTTGTCTGTTTACTTTTCACGCAAAACTACTCTACGGATTTTCATTAAATTTTGTGTAGTCGTTAAGCTACGGCTCCCGGTCAATTAGGATAATTTCTACTGCTACAAAATCTTTTACGAGTATTTCCATCACTAACAACAAGAGTCGCCTAAACGCGTATGCAATGTCGCGTGCAGCAACTAGTACCTACCTACCTAATAAAACTGAAGAGGAATGAATTCTTTATAATAGAGATATTAAAAAAAGTAGATGTATGCGACTAGAAATAGGCTACAGAACACAGTTTTAGCATTTATAGAGTGTTGGTCTGGCTGTGTGTATTCCGACTGGGATTCATGCTGAATCTACAGAACTGATTGTAATGAAACTAAGCAAGAAGGCTTTGTCTTCCTAGGAAGGTTATGCGCTATTTCTTAACCCATTTACAAAAGAGGTTCCCGTGGAAGAAGGGTAAAAGTGAAAACGTTTAGTGGGCTCTTATTCGCTATGGCGTGGTCCGATATTATTAATTCTTTTTCGTTCTGTAGAATGTGCTTTACAGGTTGTCCTGTAATTTTTCCAAGTCACCAAGTCACAAATTTCGTGGTTTAAAAAATACAGAAACAGTAATATTCAGTACAAAGTTAGAAAATAAGTTATACCTAATCCCTAATTTATTAATACAATAGAATGCACAGGTCATCTAAAGCTGGTATTCAAACTTAGTAATAAATTCCAACCATACCTACTAACATCATAAATGCGAAGTTACGATTTATGCCGATTTACGAATTTAAATCACACTGTCGTAAACGAAGTCGCGAGTGCAATTAGTAGGCTAAGGGCTGATTTAACCAATCATATTAAAACCGAGTTTAGTAAAACTAAGTTTAGTGCTAACGAATGTAAGTACTCTTTTAAAATTGGCAAAATTCTTATCTCCATCCCCTGAGAATCTACTTACCACGTAAATTGGTTTATAATAAAATATTTGCAACCAAAAATTCTTTGACAGTAAAATGCGGTGAAATCCAGCCTTAAAGTGTTATACGTCAAAAATGGCGCCTAAAAATTATCTACGAATATACGAATAAAAGACAAAAATACAAACTTCATTCATCGATACGAGAACCAGAGTATTTGAGCTTTTAATTTTATTTCTAAAAATAAAGGATTAGTTAATTAAATTAATTGGTGTCCTAATAAAATCTACTTATTCATTCAGGATTTAATTTGAACGGAGTTAGCTGTTGTACTTAATTACGTTCTAAAAGGCTTCCATTGTCGACATAGCGGGCGGTCGATGTTCGAACGGTCACTATGTAGACCGTGCTGCCGCTAGGACAATGACGGGTTTTAATTAAAAAAATATGGCGTGAAATCACTATATTGAAGGCTTTGCCTTCGGTCTGCCCTCATTAGAGCTGTTGTTCAGTTCAATGATAGTTATGTGCCTTTCAAAGGACTTCTTAAGACAGAGTTCAATGTTTTTATGTTGGAATGTTATGGTAAAGTTAGGTAGGTAGTACTATTTAAATTACGCGCTTCGGCTTTATTCGTCAAGCTTCGGAAATCCGAATGTATTTTAGATATATGGAGTTGTTATTACACATAATTAATCATTTCGTTTAAATTTAGATTGGGTCAGCCAATTTAAAAATAAAATGTTTAAAGTGTTCAAAAAGTAAAAAGTGTAAAGCCGAAGCGCATAATTTAAATAGTAGTACTGTACATTTATTTTCCGTACAAACCAAGGGTTGTCAAACACTTTTAATCACCAGTCGTTTATCCCGGTATTAGTTCAGGTCCGCTAAGTAAAATAAGCCATCTGCCTTTCTGCTAGGCAGTTTGCAAGAGGCGAAACCAGTTTACAAAGGTTATTATCACCAAGATCATTGGTGGTAGATTGCTGTACAGCAACTTTCACGGGAAGGGTATCTACTGTCTTCTGTAAGTATCTACTGCCTTACCTTCTCCTGCTACCATAACAACTATCATGTTACAGTTTGGGGGGAAGGGAAGCCAGTAAACTTGCACAATTACACTAACATCTATGGTGTCTATAAGTCACGATTGTCTCTTACCATCAGGAGACCTATGTGATTATTCGCTGACATGTAACATGAAAAAATAATGACACTAGTGTAAACGAACCGTCGCCTATACAAACCATAAATATTACTGTTGCTTGCAATCCTATGGTCGGGGTCTTTGACCAATGTTGCAGACTAGTTATAGTGCCCAGAAATTATAGTGACAAGGACGTTCAAAAAAAAAGGATTGACAGGCTCATCTGTCAGTAGATCCTCCTGTCAAAAGTTACAGCTCGCTGTCGCAGTCGTGACCACCATGTGACCACGGCCTATGCAACTAGGACGAAATATCGACAAATAAAATAAAAAGAGATCGTGAGTATCCCTTATAAATAATTAAAATGTTAATAATACGCGACGATTTAAGTTTAAAATCTTATGTTAAAGTCTTAGACAAGATGAAGTTTTGCAGAAATTCGACCGGATTAGTTCAACGCTTGTCATTGACATTGTCTCTCGTATTGGTCCGGGTCTCTTGTGTAGAAAAGACCATCTGCCTTTCTGCCAACCAACTCGTAAGAGGCGAGCAAAGGTTAAATTTCTTTCTTTTTCCGATTCCTGCCATGTGTCATTTTCCGGTCTAAGGTCCGGAGGAAAGACGTCGACGCACCTATGACATCCATGGTGTCTGTATGGTTTACCTGTTACTATCAGGAGAGCCCGTGTATTTTTCGTTGTCGTATCACATAAAAAAGGATAGATAAAACCCATAAAAATAACACATCACTATCCCATTAGGGTATTCGTCTGCATCTTGGTCTTTCTGTAGGTTATATAAAAAAAAACATCACTTAAACACCTATAGCATTGTGTTACAATTAGGATATTCTTTATTAAAAAAAATTCTCCGTGTTGGTCCGGGCTCCTTTGCAGAATAGACCATCTGCCTTCCTGCCAGGCAGCTCGTAAAAGGCGAGTTTAGGCTTAATGTCACTTCCCTTCACATCGTGACATCTTACTAAGTGGTAGAGTTTCGCTGCGACGCGCCCGGATTAGCACCACCACCTTACCTATTCCTGCCACCATAACGTCCAATGTTTACCTTTGACGAGTTCGGTTCGGAGGGTAAGGTAGCCGGTAAACTTACTTTTGCTAAAGGTCTAACACCCCAGTCTCAGGTTGGCAACGCACCATTGTCCATTACAATCTTTGGTGTCAGGCGGCGTGAATTTCCGAAATTGAAATGAAATTTATATAATTTCCGAAATGAAATTTGAAATCCATCTGCTTGTTTGCCTTCCATTATCATAAAAAAAATCACTAATTCTGTTGTAGGTTTAATATCTTTGCTCCATATCAAAAGTCAATTTTCTTTCACTCTCATAACTGAAAAGATCTAGGGCTTGTAAAAAGGGAGATCCGTAAGAAATGTATCCTACTTCGCTACACAATATTAATTGTCTTGATTTCTTCTAATACAATATGGTGTTCATATTATAAAAGCTTTTGGCGTCAGATTGGGCGATGGAAATTATTCCTTTAACAACCTCTAATTAAATGGGTAAAACTTACATTTTTTTCTTCAAAATCTTTTTTTCTTGTGCGCCAATGTGTAAATTTGGTGTATTACAATGTCTTTATATGCTCACCGTTTTGATTTCCATTATAATTTTATCTTTGAGTAACTATACTATTACATCCTGTCCACAAATTGTACGAGTATATAATATGTGCCCGGTGTCTTCGGCTATTTGTGGATAGCCTGGTTGTGCCTCTGCCTACCTCTTCTTTCATGTTTAGTCTCCTGCACTTTTTATTATGTAATCGCCTCGTTGGCCGTCGAGACTAGGGTGTTGGAAATCGATTAACATAAAAAAAGTCTAGTCTTTGGGGATATAGCGTGAAGATACATTTTTTTTTAATCTAATATTTAACCTCATCTTTTTTAAGACTTATTTTCATTACCCAACGGCCATCTAATCCTTTTTTAAATTAATAAACAAAATTTCGCATTGAACACCATGCTAACGCAAGTATGGTTAAAATAATTTATTGCATAGTCCAAATACCAGCTATAGATGACCTGTATATACAAATGTTTTTCTACATTCCAGATTTCAAGTTATTTGGTAACTTTACACTCAGTGTTATTAAGTCTTAAATTTCAAACTACAAAATTTATAACTAGGAAAAAATGACTGGACAATATGCAAAGAACATACTACAAAACGAATGAATAAAATTTAACCACGCGTTAATGAATAAAAGACTAATTTACATGGCTTTATTTAGCTTGTACTCTTTTCACAAAAGAATCCCTTTAGTGTATAGTATAATCATACAGACTAGGAAATCTAGACATATAAATGTTTTTTTTTATTTACATCTTCACGCCCATATCCCCGAAGATTTTAGGCAGAGGCACAACCAGGGCACCTACGACTAGCCGAAGACACTAAGTCTCACAATGTGATGGGTGGCAAGCCTATCGCCGACCGGGCACATATCCAATCCCGAGCAACGATTTTTTTTTTGGTAGAAAATTGGAAAAACCGAATTTTTTCTTTGTTGCCTGACCCGGGGTTCGAACCTGGGACCTCATGCAGTCAAGTCCAACAACTGAACCGCTAGACCACAGAGGCGACTAGATCAAAAATTTATAAATGCGAGAAATATATTCTACTACAATATTTAGTCAGCTCTGCGGCCTAGCGGTTCGGCGTTGGACTTGACTTCTTGAAGTCCCGGGTTCGATCTATTTTCAATTTTCTAATAAAAATAACGTTGCCGGGGATTGGATATGTGCTCGGTTGGCGATAGGCTTGCCACCTATGACATTGTGGGACTTAGTGTCTTCGGCTAGTCGTGGGTGCACTTTGGGGAAACGGGCGTGAAGATACTTTTATTTAAATTACACAAACTGAATCTAACCCCAAAGTAACCAAACTATATGCTTGTTTCTTAATACTTTATTAAATTAAATCACCCAGAACAAGAAATCCAGATACCTTATGTTCATCACATAAATGCTTGCCCCGTCGGGAATCGTATACAAGCCTCGACGTTGGTCGATGTATCAAGGAATGTTCGCTATCCCTTCGACCAACGAGGCGATCTAATGAAATTATAAAGGTGAAATGAAAGGTATATTTATGTAAATCAACTTAATTAGCATGGACGACATTTTATTTCAAGTGAAAGGTGGGAGGTACGAGTCCATGAGGACTAATCCACGTCGTTTCTAGTTTATCTCAATTTTAGATTTGTTTATTAAAATCAATGATTTTTTTTTAACTCTTAAGAAATAACCACTTTTGCGAACGGCATAAAAATATTCATGACTCCGGAACTACTTCCGAAACAAAACGAAAATAACTCCACGCTAGTGGTAGGTGTTACATATTGACCACCTTTCCCAGATTTGTACCACGGCCTCATCTGTTCCTACAGCCATAGCGTCATTGCTTGCCCCTGTCGAGTTGCGGTCTCAAGCTCTTACTAGTCTATATCCGGTCTGAAGGATAGCCGTAAAATTAATATTTACGTAAGCCGTCTCCTTAATAAACTTAGAGTTTCACCGAGTTGGTCCGGGCTCCTTTGCAGAATAGACCACCTGCCTTCCTGCTAGGCAGCTCGTAAAAAGCGAGTATAGGCTTACCGTCACTAACACCGTGACATCCTACCAGGTTAGAGTTTTGCAGCGACTCGCCCGGATTGGTACCACCCCTTACCAATTCCCGCCACTATAACGTCCATTGCTTGCCGTCGACGTGTTCCGGTTCAGAGGGCAAGGTAGCTGGTAAACCTACTTTTGCTCGTGGCCTTTTGATCCCGGCCTCAGTTTGGCAACGCACCATTACCAGCTTTGGTGTATCTAGGCGGCGTGAATTTCTTACAATCAGCAAATCCGCTTGTTTGGCTTCCATTATCATAAAACAAAAAAAAATAACGTTAGGTTTAAATTATAGTCTGTATCACAATGTCATAAAGTCTATAATACCAGGTTGAACCTTATAGTACTTTAGTCCATGTTTATTATTAAGACGGAAGATGTGTATCACCCCAACTAGCAACTTAGCAATGCAATCTCGTCTCCACAAATATAAACAAAATGATTATTGCAAATCCACATCAATACGGAATGTAAAATTATAGATATACAGAGAGATAGGTATAGAAATGCGGTAGATCCATAGATTTGTTTGGATTTGCTGCGTTCGAAATTCCATTTTTATTCCGAAGGTATGTGGGGCATCTAAAAGAGACGCGTATTTCTTACCTTCGGGAAATCCGTCTGCTTGTTTTCATTTTTGTTATGATTACCCTGAAAATGTAAAACTTTTCTGGAACAATACATAAGCCGCAGCAAATATAACGTAATAAACATTTGAAATAATCAAATATGTTAAATTGGCCACGTTATTGGTCAAGAAGAAAGTGTATTTGTAACTCCACTGACCATTCACGAGGCTCAGTTTCGATTACTGATAGGAACGTACATTTGTGTGACAAACATAGATTTCTGCATTTCTAGGTCTGGGTGTTTAATACATTTATTCTGGTATCTATTTAAGCAGGGCCGGCCCCAGGGGAGGGCGGACCGGGCGGCTGCCCAGGGCGGAAAATTTTTTGGGGCGGCGAACAAATTTTAAAGAACGGCAAATTTTAAAATATGAATAAAATAATAAAATCATTATATGAATGTGAAGGGTAAAATTTTCTGTATCAGATTTTACACAAACAACAAGCCTAAGAATATGTACGTTAGTGCAACCCTCGAGTTACGATTATAATCCAAGTCCAAATTTAAAATAAATCACTCGGCTTGTATCGAACAACCGTCGAAAAGTGACAGCGTCAAAGCAAGGGTGGGGGCCGTCAAAGCAAGCATCGCCGATAACGCCCAGGACGGTAAAATCCCTACGGTCGTGTCTGTATTTAAGTATTACTATGTATTAGCATCGTGGACTAACACCCATAACACAACCATATAATTTGCTTACTTTGGGTTTAGATTCAATTTGTGTGAAAAAAAAATTGGTCACGTTCTTGGTCAAGAACGTATACTTCTAAATAAAACTCCACTGATCATCCATAATTCTCGGGTTCGATTACTCATAGGAACGTACATTTGTGTGACGAATATAGATGTGTGCTTTTCTAAGTCTGGCTGTTTTTTTTTTTCATGATATTGGAAGGCAAACAAGCACATGGATTTCACACCAAAGGTGGTAATGGTGCATTGTCAACCTGAGGTCGGGATGTTAGGCCTCGAGCAAAAGTAAGTTTACAAGCTATCTTACCCTCCTAACCTGAACACGTCATGACGTTATGGCGGCAGGAATGGGTAAGGTAGGTAAGGTTTATTAAAGTATTTTCAAAAGTATTTCTATGTATTACACTGGCCTATAGCAACAAATATTCGTTTGGTGCAGCTCTGTTCGCGCCTGTAGTCGGTAAAGTAGTAGTATGAATTACATTGTTGCTACTAGATGACAGCCGACAGCTCTAGTTTACCTACAACTCTCATTGTAACTTTTTCTGGTTTTATTCTAAACCAACCCGTATTACAATAATTACATTTATGACATTAATTGTATAAATTATCCAGGACAATCTCACTCAAGAAAATCACTCAACATTTTTTTCTTAATCGATAATTTACTAATAAATTAATAGTTTCTCTAAAATATGTATTTCTTTTTTTATGAACACAAGCTGATATGAAAAAAGTGACTACATTTCTCGTATAAGCTCACGAAATATACCCAAAATCAGGTATAAAATCTTAGGCACCAAAATAAGTGTAGGTCAGCATTAGTATCGTTAACCAATACCCAGACAATATATCATATGAAAACCTTATAGTTAAATCAGTCCGTGTAGTTTGTTTATGTTTATGTGTACTTATTTATAAACTATGCTTGGGACTAGTATTTAAGTGACGATTGAGTGAAAATGAAGTTCGCTTTACGCGCCGTAGTTGCTTAGGTGTGCACATCGGTTTGCCTTTTGAACGTTTGACGCTCAGTTTTGACAGAAGCTTATACGACAGCTTGCAATAAGGTGAGTCGGAACAAGGCGCATCGCAATGCAATAGTCCGTCGAGATAGAGACCGCAACCAGGGACGGTCTTAAATTATTTTTTTGAGGTGGTGCGATATCTCACTTTGGCTCTCCTCCCCTCCACCTAACAAAAAAAGAGCTATTTCTATGCAACTATGATTTTACTGTTTTATTTAGTAGTTTATCCCCGTCTTCTCCCGCGTTCATCGCTTGTCGCCGGGAAACATCATAATTTGAGCGCACACGATTGATAGCCGTTCGGTGATGGTCGGGGGTCGCCCCACACATGAAGGCGCCCACTGCCGACGCCGCCGCTGAGGGCGGCGGGCAAAGCACAATGTACCGGGCCGCATCTCGGCGGATTTTTGCCCGGCAGGAGGAAAGAGGACATACTGAAAGTGTTAATACTTAGTTGTTTTATTTCATTTGTCCCTTTCTGGGACAACTAGCCCTATTTCTACTTCTAAGACCGTAAGGTCTGACAAGTCTTCCGAATTAATAAGTTCTTTTTCTTGTTAATTATTTCTAACTCACTACTTTACTTTCATAAAATATAGTCATGAGTCGTGACAGATATAAACGAAAAACTACGACCATCTTCTTACACGATGGCGCCGAAACTCCCATAACAAACAAAAACTCTAACGTGAATAGAGGGCCAATGACATTTAAGCGCTTAAGTTTTGTACTACAACTACCATAGGACCCACTTTCCATACTTTATGATTTTAGGTAAAATACGCCGATGCCATGCAGCCTTGCCCGCCTGAGTGTGCTTTGCAATGGGCTGCGCCCTGTCCAAATGTGCGCTATTCTGAAGGGTTCTATAGATTCATTACTGGCCGTCCCTAAGCAAGAAAGATCCACTTTATTTCGAAACTCTTAGGACTACACAGTTAAACTTTAGTAGTTAGATGTATGTGTGTGTATGTGTATTGACGTACACACAGTTGGACGTTTTATTCATCTTCACGCTACTTCTTTTGCGGAGTAGGTATGCAGAGAAAACAAAATTTGTATAAACTTTACTTTCACTTTGTATTGACTTCGTCATAATAATAATATTTAGCATTTTAAACATAGTAATTCAGTCTGAATGAATGAATGGAATGGAAGAATTAGAATGGATTAGATATTTGTATTACTTTGGATTTATGGGGATTACAAACAGTTGGAACGAACTAATTTACCTACCTAATCCAACCCAACTCTAGCTCCGACAAATTCTTTAAACTAAGATCCTAAGAAATTCTTTGCAAAATAAAACGTAACTGAATGACCAAAAACAGAAGTGTTTTTATTTGTATTGACCGCATATTATAAATATACTCGTAAGCGTATGACGATGTATAACATATCCTGTGTTTGGATTTTACAAATATTTAAAATTTTCATAAATTTGACCTTTAGTTTGAGAATCAACAACATACATTTTAAAGTTTGTACGTTAAATAAAAAAAAAACGTTTTTCATAATGATATTTTATTGATGTGATTTATGTACAGTGAATAAATAGTTACAGAAATCTATAAAATTATATAAAACAATTGTAATTGCATGCATCTACAGATGGATTTTTTAAACAATTTGATTAAGGATGTATATTTGACAAATCATATTTATTTTTACATCCAAAAATCTCTAAGTTTATGACTACATTACAACTTTCTATACCATTAAAAATATTGGAATAATATTGCGACCTCTTTCGTTTCAAATTACAAACAAACTTCTCAATCATCTATCTATATATATAAAAATCAATTGCTGTTTGTTAGTCTCGCTAAAACTCGAGAACGGCTGAACCGATTTCGCTAATTTTGGTTTTGAATTATTTGTTCAAGTCCAGGGAAGGTTTAAAAGATAAGAAAAAGGAAAAAACTTGCGAGAAAACTAACAAATACAACATTTTACTTTTTCCCATACAAACTGAACGGGTGGAACGAAGTTCGCTGGGACAGCTAATTAAAATTAAATGTTTGATACTCAACGCAAGCATTTCTTGTTATATATGTAAACAATAAAAAAATTGAAAAAAAAAATGTTGGTATTGGTATCTATTCTGCTATACACTAATTAATTAACCGATTCCAGAAAGGAGAAGGACGATTTTTCGACCAATAACGAGTAAGTTTTGATGATTCTATTTTCGAAAGTTAGGTCATAATTCAGAGGTGGTCCCATATGAATTTCATCAAGATCTGGCTGGTCATTTTTGAATCACGTATAATAAATGCATTTTTTGTCTACTTCAACTTGGGAATAATCATGGAGTCGGTTTACTACAGTTTCACTGCGCTTAAATTATTTTATCACTTTTTTTTAAGATATAGGAAGGCAAACAAGCAGACGGATTTCCTGATGGTAAGAAATTCACGCCGCCTTGAGATACCAAAGGTGGTAATGGTGCGTTGCCAACCTGAGGCCGGGATGTTAGGCCTCGAGCAAAAGTAAGTAAAAGGAAACGCCAAGACGGTTTTGATGCAGTCAAATAAGTTTGCATGCTTTTCTAAAACCTATGAATGATGAGCCTTGAACATTTTGTTACTGAAATATTATCCCAGAAACTATAAGCTTACTAATGAAATCTATTTAATTAATAAACCATAATAAACTGTTCGAAACATCTATGCCAGTAAATAACTGATTAATCAATTTGTAATAATCATTTTGCATAATTTAGCAAACAGTTTTAGAAAAGGAGCACTGCATCTACTAAGCTGCGATTGTCAAGGACCCCATACCGTTCTACTCTGGGTTGAGTTGGGGTGACTAGAGTTGGAAACGGTGGTGTGTACAGTTGATAGAATTTAAAATAATCTGCCACCAAAAATTACTTGTAATAAATAATGAAGTTTATAAAACACATAAATTTTTTTTTTTATTAAAAATACAAATAATTACTGTGATTTAATTTTTAAAATGTATACGAATACTTAATTTGATTGATGATTACTTTATTAAATATTTGCACACAACAATGTGGTAGAATATGTTAGTATGCTTAAATATCTGTAATAACCTTTCAACACATTCCACAAATAAATAAATTTCATTAAAGACATTCATCACACAAATGCCTGTTGTTGAGCATCGAACCCGGGCATCGCAGTTGGTGTCTTGCGTTAGGCGTGTAAGCTAACCCTTTGCTACGAAGGCGGCAACAAAGCTACTAATTAGCTAATGCATATTCGTAATACCTACTGTGTCTTTCCTCTAGGTACGCCATAATAACCTAACAAAATAAGTAACTAATCTCATACCATGTTTGTCATGTGTTTACTATAGTGCGCGCCAGATAAATATGTACGCAATTAAGGGCTTTAATGTTGCCACACATAAAAATGTATTTACCCCTCACGTTTTGTAAAAATCCGCTACTTACCATTTGATGGTAGCAAAACACTCTATTTTATATCAAATTAAATGAAATATATTAGTTGAATATGTGTGTGAAGGTGTTACAAAATTTGTTTTTACCAATATGTCCTATAACATTGTGATGTGCAAATATTTTTAAATTTAGATATAGATTGAACTGAACAAGTTACATGTTTGATAACATATTCCAATAACATTTTTTTTAATTACCTAGTTATTGTGTTTCATACCTACTCCTTTTATACGTGGGAATATTTCAAGCAGTAAAAATAGCGCAATAATTAAGCGCAGTGTTATAGCATTATTAATCAAATTAGTTCATTGGGAACTACGTCGCAATTTGCCTTTTTTTTTCGAAATTTAATTAATAAATTTTATCAACATTCTTGAGATGAGGTCGTTAACATAGACAAAAAATGGTTGCATGTAAAGTCGGTTTTACGGGCGAAGATTTTACGTGACAACGTCTTTTTCTCGGTAGAATATTTATTGATATGAAAATTATTAAAAAGTGGGAGAGAGACGCAAGGCATTCGCCGGTCCGGCGGGCCTCTCTCTCGTTTGGTGACTCATCGTAACGTTACCGGGCGTTACACTTTTTCATGAGTGACTCCGAGTCGCAACCTAATTTAAGACGTTGTCACGTCAAAAAATATGCGTCATTATTTACAACTCAAAAACCACAAGGCAGATCTTGATACAAATAATATAGGACTACCTCGGAATAAAAAACCTATCTTTCTACAACAGAACCATCAAAATTGTTACTGGCCGAGTAATCGCGTAACAAACATACAAAAAAATAATTAAAAACACAGTCGAATTGAAAACCTCTTCCTATTTTGTAGTCGGTTAATAAATAGTATTTCCGAAGAAATTTGTACTTATTGCGTCAGGACGATAAACTTTTCACAAATAATCTTGTGTTGTACCTACTCTGTATTTAATGTACAAAATGTTTTAGAAAATGACTCGGGAGCAAATCATTAATACGTGGCAGGCCGTGTTCTCTAAGAATATACTGTTTCTACGGCAATTGCCTTGTATCTAATAAATTTTGACATATGCCTAAATAGTTCCAACTTCCAATGTTTTCCGCGAGCAGACTTATATGGCAATCACTCTAGCAAATTTTATATAAACGTGCGCCAAACAACTTGTCTCGTTTTTTTAGGTAAACGTCCCACTCTATGACATCTAATTTGAAAGAGATAAACATATAACGTATTACCCAATAAAGAATGTCAAAATCAGAAGTTGTTTACTGAAATAACTGTAATAAATAAAAACCTGCTAAAAATCAGTCTTTTATAACAAGTGAGATAATATGCCTACGTCCAAATAATGTTTGAAATTCAGCTTATTCGCGATTAAAAAATGATTTTAGTAAATACAATAAATGAGTGGGTATAAAACACATAAAACAAATTGCAAATGTAAATTTAAAAAAATAGAACATTTTACCTCTAAAGATGTTTTATTAAATAAAGTCAGAAAATTAAATTTACTACGAAGTTATCTAAAACATGAAAGAAAACGGAGATTAATAAAGGAATCAAACAATTTTGGTGCTTAATTGTTTAGATACCCAACTAAATTTAAACAAGAATTGATATTTTGCACCACCACTTCATGTCGCAAAAAAAGGGATAATTGATAGAAGAAGGCGTTACTTTGCGGAAATCCGTAGTTAAATCCAAATAAAATTATTGAATTTGTAATTTCCCGCCAAAAAAATGTATACGTAAACAGTGCGCTATGAATGAATTGGACTTACCGGAAGCTAAAACTCCCAAATATATCCAACTCCACACAACACACCGCACACATCTGTAACACACCGCTAGACTGTTTTATTAGCACCAACAATACACACACTATTAAAAACTCAACGCACGTTTGGCTTCCTAACCGAAGCATCATCTAGAGAATTCGACTGCAATCCACGAAGGTCGAGCAGATACTGATATCGCAAATTAAATATTTTTATTTGGATTTTCGCAAAAAAGCATCAAGATAAAACACCTTATTTCCGAGAACACCAAAATATTGAAAGTGTGATACATTATTGACGAATGAAACATAGAGTACAAACCATATTTGCTTAGGTAAATCTCAAGACTTAAAATATCTCTCCCACATCTCCAATGCTTAAAAATCATCTAACTTCAAAAGAGTGCCATAACCCGGGACCATAACACAAATTCGTTAAATATTTTTTTGTACCAGGATCACAGAATCTGTAACAAGCTAGTCCCAATACAAACTCACTTCCTAATAGCAAAAATTATCATCTATTCAAAAAATAGACTGAATAGCCTGAGAAATTAAGCTTCTTGCGTAAAGAAATATACTGGACTTATATTCCTCAAACATACACCAACGCAGAGTATTGACATTTTGGCAGCAGGAATAAGTATATGGGGTAGCTTTCTAAGTGAATCTTCTGTCTATTACTCTAGCAGAATGTTCTAGCCATCCACAAGAATATTACACTAGAAAGCAAGGAGTTTATCAAATGCCATCACCATAAAAATAATGTCAAAAATGTAATACTTTGTGGGAAAGCGTTCAAATTTATATCAGATGAACTTTACATTATGTAACCCTTATTATGTTATTTGTTTTTTTATTATGTTCAGTTGTTACAACAGGTAATAAAACACATATCCACAGAAAGTTGCAAATAAATCACTTTAATTTCCTCTCTGATTCTAAAACTACTTTCTCGCTGATGATATCGCCTTAATCTACTACTCAATTAGAAAATTTCAAATAAACTTTATTCAAAAACCATCAAGAGCAATAACAATCACAAATCACAAGTGCCAAAATAAAAGTCTAAATGATTTGACTTTAATACACTTTATCTAATCTAACCTATGGACTCCCTTGTTTTAGTTGGCCGGTGTGACGGTGCTTTGCTGTTGTTTGTGCCGCCTGTGATCGTAGTTCACCAGCCTTTGGCCTACCAGGTACTTGTCGTTCTTTATGTGTTCATAGAGCTTCCGGAATTGCCGTATCTGTAAAAACATGAAGTTTTATTTAACAGAATTTTGGTGTAACAATAATTTCTGTGGTCTAGCGGTTCAGCTGTTGGACTTGATTGCAAGAGATCCCGGGTTCGAATTCCAGGTCGGGCACCATAAAGAAAATTGGGTTTGTGGAATTTTAAAAATAATATTTAATTTAATTTCAATAAAAAACGTTGCTTCGGATTGGATATGTGCCCGGTTGGTGATAGGTTTGCCACCTATCACATTGTGGGACTTAGTGTCTTCGGCTAATCGTGGGTGCCCTTGTTGTGCCTCTGCCTACCTCTTCGCGGATATGGGAGTGAAGATACTTTTTTTATGATTTGTAAATTAAAATAAATAATTGGGTCGTAATCTGGTTGAATTTTATCTTTATAATTTGACACTGATAAGTAAGTGTGTCAACTCACAGAAAATCAAATTGGTAAATAAACTATTTCATTTAATTTGTTATCATTATTAATTTGTTAAGGTGTAGTTTATTTGTATTTAGAATGTGTTAAGAAAAATATATTTTCTCATCCTTATTCAATTTTATTTATTACTTAAAACTGTTTTGTTTTATGTTTATATTATTATACATTATACACTATCATAATAGATTAATTATCTTTTCCAATCCAATCCAATTAAAATTTTTGTGGGTTGACACATATTGTTTATCAGCATTCAAATATGACTGTCTGATTTTTAGAGACATTATAAACAAAAAATATTATAATTCTTGCAATGTAACTACAGACTTAATGAATTAAAGAAACATAATACTATAGAAAGAAGTTGTTTACTCTTCCACTCATCTACAGGAGTACCAACTATTTAAATTATGCGCTTCGGCTATATTCGTCAAGCTTCGGAAATCCGAATGTATTTTAAAGATATCTATCTATATAGAGTTGTTATTACACGTTATTAACGATTTCGCTTAAATTAAGATTAGTTTAGCGAATTAAAAAATAAAAGTATAAAGTATAAAAAGAGTAAAAAGCGTAAAGCCGAAGCGCATAATTTAAATAGTAGTACCGTATCAGCATTTTACCTATTCTTGCTGCTATTGTATTCGTTTCGTCTTGTTGAGTGGTAGAGTAGCCGGTGGACATATTGTGTGCCAGCATCAGGAGAGGCTGGTTAGTTATAAGGTGAGGAATGTGTATTGTGTGATGTGTACCTGGAAGACGGCGAGTGCGGCGAGCACGGCGGCCAGCAGCAGCGCGGGGTAGACGCGGCGGGCGACGAGGTTGCGGTGGGCGGGTTGGGGCAGCAGCAGCGGCGCG
>NJDD01000337.1:1447766-1486782 GCA_002245505.1 Calephelis nemesis
CCCCGCCCCGACCCGCCGCCCAGCAAAGGTACAACCCTATCGGATAGAACCCTATACTTAGCGCCATCATTGCAGACAAAGTGCATATTATGGAGCTCATCCCCTTTCTCATGACAGTTTTTGTATCCTTCGACTATTTGGCAGTTATCGTTAAAAAAGGAATCAATGCAATAAGTCAGTCCGAAGGAAATACTGACAATTTTCTAGTGCCAATTGTCAAGAAAAAATTATATCTTCCTATATTGTATTTTTACGAAGGCTAAATTCGCCAGACAAAAAAACCTGCAAGGGCAAGGTTTTTAATAGCAGGATTTAAAACCACAAAAGTTGCACAACTACACTTTTTGAAAAAAATATATCCTAACATCGTCACTATTGCGAACATTTCGTGTGACCAACCATACTTAAAAGCCTTAATAATTCTGATAATTTTGTTTTTATTTAAATATAGTGCTTCTCATGAAATTTAAATTTAATCAAGATCTGACGAGTGGTTTTGAATTTTATTTAACAACGTAAATTTAATTGTTTACAATAATGACATTTTATTATGGATGCAATTTCAGTTAAAGTCGGATTTTTCTGGTTTTAGTGTTTATTTTTAAGTGTAATTAAGTGTTTTTAATTAATATTTTTTTCTATACGTATAGACTTTAGAGTTTAGTGTGATATCATTATCACCGTATGTCCTAAATAAAAATACTAACGAAGTTCTTATTCTTATATTATATATATATTCTTCGTCTTAGGATAGGCTAAATGGGTCTTTACCAACTAGATCACTAGTAGTACAGTGTCGATTTTATTTACCGGGGTAAAGATTCTAGTCTTTACTTATTCCTGCCGCCGTAATGACAGTATCATGTTCCGATCCGGAGGGAGAGTAAATGTAAACTTGCACATTAGTCCTAACACTCCGGCCACAGGACAACGACGCACTTATAACATCTACGGCGTCTTAAAGCCGTTCTCTCCATCAGGAGTGCCATGTACCTTCAGCCTTCTTATTTTATAAAAAAAAAACTAAAATATATAGTTGGATTGCATTTTTGGAATATAATAGTATGAAAATGTAACGAATATTTTGTAGTGAATCATTCAAACTCATTAAAAATAAATAGCACATGATATTCCAGGGTCACAGAAAATTATTCCCATTTACATTATAACAAAATATCGCTAATTTGAATTTCAATTGCAAAACAAATACTATGTAGCCAATTTAAATTTAAAATATTGATAATTTATAACAATAATTGTGCCAACATTTTTTTTACACTTAGCATACCTTCTCTAATAGACAATATCTATTTTAAAGTTCCTTTATTTCATTAACATTCTTTGTAACCATTATATTTACATGTCACAATAAGACTAGGTTATGAAGAAAAACACGTATAACGAACTATGATAGACGTTATTATCGCATTTATTTAAGAATAGGTTAATTAACTGACACATGTTTTAAGCGAGCAAAGTTAAAATAATCTCATAATAACTGCTACTTACCACAAGAAGCCGTATAAAGCTCGTGTACTCCATCAGATGCTTTAGGCAGCCATAACGTCATCACTTTTCTGCCTATGGCAACTGGTATTACCTTAAAATATATCAAATTTCAAGTTGAGATTTGAATATAAGATTTTTATAAGCATGCATTTAAATAACTAAAGTTATTGTGTACGTAACTATTTCATTCAAACAAACAAACTAACCGAACTAAGACATGCTGTTGCAAGTCGTCAGCATAGAATAAATTTTCAAACTTTCATACTCTGTTTTTTGGATAACTTCAACATTTATGAAAATAAAGTAGCCTTTAACTGCTTTTAAATATAAACAAAATCGGTCCAGCTATCTAGCCGAGAAGGCCTAACAAGGAGATTTTGTTACTTTATTTATAATATATTATAATAAATATCGATATTGTAATAGTATACATAGTATGGAAGTGTTTACACCTTAATGTGCCTGCATTTGATATCGTCAAGACAAACGGCCGTACACAGAGAGGTCAAATGTCGTTTACAAAAATTGTCACTTAATGACAGATCCAATGTCGATTGATGTCTCTGATTGCGGGCCGTAAGTGATTGATATAACAAGCCCAAGTGTTTTTGATTTAACTTTCACAAACCAGCAGACAGATTTCCCGGTGGTAAGAAATTCACTCCGTCTAAAGACACCAAAGGTTATGATGACGCGTTGCCAACCTGAGGCCCGGGATATTAGGCCTCTAGCAAAAGTAACTTTACCACTACAACTACCTTATCCTCCGAACCGAAACACGTCAACGGTAAACACTGAAGTTATGGTGGAAGGAATAGCTAATGTAATACTGACTGCATTAGTCAAATAGCAATCTACAAGATTATTTTAGTAAAAGGCGGTGGGATCTTCACGCCGATAGAAAGAAGCGCGTGTAAAGCGTTACACACAATACGTGTCGATATCAACAATGCAATCAAATCGTGAATAAATTAACGTATGCCCTCGTGCATTTGCACACAGTAATGTGGTAGGATATGTTAAAATGGTTACATACTTTTATAGCATCTTTTTATCACAAGTTTTCCGCAATTAAATAATATTAATTTCATATTTACAAAAACAAATAGCAAGTTTCGGAGCCAGTTCAAAAACATGTTTTTTTAGTAATGTTTATTGTTACAATTTACCTTTATATTGTGTTATAAACAAGACAATTATGCATGTGCGAGAAAGTAAATCATGTCATATCCTACTGACATTTATTACATAACAAAAAGATTGTGTGTTTGTCAAAATAGCAATTTTTAGTTTAATAATATATACACAGTATAAAACATTACATTTATGACACAAAACAAAAGTTTCCGCAACTATACCCCAGCCAAAGAGTCGAGTATGAACTAGTAAAGCGAGAACGTACTGCGCTCCCTCACTTCCCCGCTGATACGTTGAAATGAGTTCTGCACAACGACATGTTATCTACTTCGGAGGCGAATTTAAGTTTTCCACAAACTGAAGTGAATTTGAAAAATAGAACACGATCTCAGTCCGCTCGGATTGGTCCGACGTCCGAGTACACTCGAACTTGTACAACTTCTACGCGATACGAGTATCGTTCGAGTAGGTATTATGGCGCATTTGCCTGAGCAAGTTCGTGGTTTAAAAAAACCGGCTTTACCTCGATGGAGAAATCAATCTACCGTCCTATAGTTATAATAAATAATACATGCATATTGAAATAAATAGCTTATGTGTTACGTTTATTTATTTTCATTTTTTTAATTTGGAAAACAACGATTTCCTACTTACCAGCGTGAGGGCACTAGCCAAGACGAGTGATATTGAGACCAATACCAGCAATGCGGCAAGTCGCAGCGGGAACCAGGAGACGCGGACGTAGGGCTCGAAACCCGCCGGACCCTCGCGCCGCATCAAGGCGCGCAACTGATTCATATTTTATTATAAGCAGATGTTGGTAAGATTATGCTTCTTAGAGATAAGCGAAATGTATATTTTAAATTTTCTGACTAGCTTTATTCTTATGGTAGGATGCAATGAATAGCAATCAATAAAATATAGCCCGGTGAAGTAGTAAAAACCTCGCGTTTAGCAACATATTACTCAATTTGAAAAAAATCAATAGAATATATCGGCTAACAAATATCGTTTCGATACCAATTAGGTATATTAACAGCACTGGTAAATACTAAAAGTTAGGAGCACAAGCAGCTTCTTTAAATTACTACCTAGTGTGTTGCCAATCTCGCTGTTTTTTCAATTTCAGCTGACGTTCCGGAAGCACAGAGTGCTCAAACCGATACACCATTATTTAAATGTGTAGGACTGTTCCCTACAACGTTAGCAACAAAGTTATGTCTCAGGGGTGACCGAATCTCGACTTGGTGCTGCGTTTTCATTACTGGATGGGTTAATTGGAGTAGTAGGCTCGCCGCTCGGCGTTAAGCGCCAGCAGGGTAAGAGATCTTCGTCGCCGAGAACGCCGACGGTGTAACTTGGCATCTTGTGAGTTTGTGTTAGGATTGGGAGGAATAAGCAGCTTACAGAGCATTACTTTCTGTACGACGATTTATGTGTTAGAGAAATAATTTTGACATTGATTATATTTATAATTTGACCGCCTCGTTGGTCGAGTGGCTAGCGTACACGCCTAACCACACTGACCAATCGGGAGGCTCGGGTTCGATTCCCGACGGGCGCAGGCATTTGTGTGTTGAACATTTAGATATCTGCGTTTACGAGTCTAGGTGTTTATTAAATTTAATCTGGTATCTACTTAAGTATTTCTATGTATTAGTGTCGTTGACTAACACTCATAACACAAGCATACAATTTGCTTACTTTAGGGTTGGATTCAATTTGTGTCATTTGTCGAAGAATATTTATTTATTATTATCTATTACTTATATACCTACTAATAAGCATTCAGTGCTGCTTTTTTCACTTAATGTAGCTAATCTCATAAAAAATGCAACAGGAGTAGACTTAATTTTTTACGACATATTATGAAGAAATCCGCGAGAAATCATTGAAATATCTGTTTAGAAACTACCTATCTTTCAAGTTGAACCAAATAACAGATTTCAAAATTTGATCAAAATCGGGTATCGGTAGTTTTGGGCTTTTACCGACCACAACACAACACACATCGATTGACAATAACTGAAGTTATTATTTACTAGGAGTTTCCAGAGGAATAGGCCGAGTGTTACTTATTCGCTCTCCCGCGGAGACATTTATGAGTTATCCGAATTAAATATGATATATTCGGCTACTATCGAGTATTTAGACTACTTTGTTTAAATATTTTTCAAGCTCAAATTAAATTAAATTTTAATATTCGGCTACTATCGAGTGTTTAGACTACTTTGTCTAAATGTTTTCGAGCTCAAATTAAATTGAATTTTAATATTCGGCTACTATCGAGTGTTTAGACTACTTTGTCTAAATGTTTTTCGAGCTCAAATTAAATTGAATTTTAATATTCGGCTACTATCGAGTGTTTAGACTACTTTGTCTAAATGTTTTTCGAGCTCAAATTAAATTTAATTTTAAATATGTGTGAAGTAATGTATATTGTGGAAGCACAAATGTTATAAGAAAAAAAATCATTCAGTTTGCTCCATTGCAAAAAATGATGTTAAAAATTAAAATATTACTAAAACATCAGTTATTTATCGAAGTATTTTTACATCGTTTAGAAAATTTATTCTCAGTTACAGTAATACTAGCAAATGCTAGAAGCCAGTTTTTTAATCTCCCACAACAATTTAGAATTAATGTAAGCGAAATAATTATTTACTGATTACGTTACAGCAAGCAAGATAATTTATTCAACCATCAGGTAATGAATGAAGCTTACCTGATGAGCAGCTCGAAGTTGATGTGGTGCTTGTGGAGGATGCGGGGGCGGATTGGGCTCTGTGTCACCGTTATCCCGTCCGCTCATGCCCAAAAGATAGGACCGCAGCCCCAGAATACCCGCCGCGCCTGCGCACCACGCCCGCAACCCAGCCTTCAGCCATGTTCGAGTGTGCGACTGCTCTAGTAGTGCTGGTAGAATCACCTGAAGATAAGGTTTCTTTTATAGCATCAGAAAGCAAGCAGGCACTGACACTATAATGTAAATGATGATCAGCCAAGAGTCAAAACATAATGGCTTGAATATCTACTACACTGGACGCTTCCTTCAGGTATAAAAATCTCCATTTCAACAGAGACTTAACACTGAAGAACAGTATGTATCCCAATAGGCAATATTGTGTTTAATCGGGCATATTCTTCATACGCCAATATTCGAAAAAAGTTATAATTGTTTGTAATAATAAATAATCATGTAATCAATACTACAAACGGTGTTTTAATAGTAAGTAACTAATTAAAATAACTATTTTAATTAATAACTATTAAAACATTTGCCCACCAGAGTTGGTAGAATATGTTGAAACTCCTAAATAATTTTGTAACATCTTTGTAACACTCATATTCCACAAATAAAGATTTTTCTTCTTTATTACCTGAAGCAGCAGTAATTCCAGACTGAGCTCATTCACTGGTGCTTCTGTATGAACAGCCACTGCATATGGTAGGAAGCCGGGCAGTATGTATTTTATCACCCGGATTGGCAACCACAACATGAACAGCACTGCTGTACCAAATACCATGGCTGAGACAACAAGCCGTCTAATGTGAGACCATACTGATAAATGGATCATTTCCTGAAAAAGGATACATTTTAACAAATTCTTAACTCCATTTCTGAAACTTTTATTCATTTAATCTTAGTGTACAATTAGAATACGGACTAAAATTAGAATATGAAAAATTATGAATGGCAGTCTTATCATCTAAAGGAATCTCTGATAAACACACACACTTCAAACTTTAACACCCCGCTTTTTCTCCACTCCTTGCCAAAGGGCTTTTACTTTTATTTTTTAATTCATCTTATTTTTGTGAAATTTGGTGTGTATTAGATAGCAATTTATGTAAATTATTGTGTAAAATCATACACCTCACTATAGAAGAGTCATATAAATATGTATGATATTATAATGAAAACAATTTGAATCACAATGAGCAATTTTAACAAAATTACACATAATATATTACAACTTAAGCCTTTTATTTAAATTCTTACTTCATTACAAATAACCACAAGTACACAACACAAGACAACACTGTATATAAATCTATATTACACAAGAAAGTTGTGTTAGTTACACTATTTGTAACTCAAGCACTGCTGAACCAATTTGGCTGAAAATTGGTGAAAAGGTAGCTTTGGACCATCAAACTGACATAAAATACTTTTGAACAACTAATAAAAATAGCTTTTTTTCCTGACAAACTGAATGGATGAAACGCTTTTTTTGCAAGAACAGATTTTTATAAATTTCAAAACCTAATTGAGAAGTATACTGTAACAAGCCTACTTACCACATACTAATAGCTATTCACTATTCATACATTATAAACCTGTTTTTTACTACATTAGTAACTAACTACTGTCCAAGTTGAATTTATATTATTTGGGAGAAAAATCTAAGTCTTACTTATTCAAAATCAATTATGTGGAAATTAAAACATTTTTGATTACAACTTTCAAAAGTCTAAAGTAAGTTAAAGTCCAGTGAAGTTTGTAAGAACCCTGAGGTTAGCAACAAATTAGCCATCCAAAAAAAAGTAAAGTAACAATTATAAAAATAAATATTTGCACATACCTGCACAGGACTAAAATCAGGATTGTTAAGGTTCTTCAAGAACCATAGCACTCCTGGCCTTAAAACTTCTCGCAAGAGTAAGATGAAAGATGCAAAATAGTATACATAAACCATTCCAACTAGCCAGTGGATAAACATGAGAGTCCAGGGGGCTGCATGAAGACTTGATTCACGGTCTTTCAATGTGGCATCAAACATAGACAATGAGCAGAGATCCAACCACCAACCACAAACTAGTGGAATAACTCCTATCTGAAAAAAAAATTATTGGTGCATCATTACCCTGAACTTAAAATCTTAAGGTTTAAGGGCCATAACTCACCGGGACGCCATTGCGACGTGGCCAGAGACGTTGCCATGGCTAGGTCTAGCGGTTCGCCAGAGCGTAGCCATTCGGTCCCCAAGTTCGTTAGTCGTCACACATCTCAATACGAACTAGTTGGCGTTAAGGAACCATGGCGTATTGGTGAGTTATGGCCCTAAACGTTATATATAGTTGTACTATTTAAATTATGCGCTTCGGCTATATTTGTCAAGCTTCAGAATTTCCAAATGTATTTTAAAGATATCTATAGAGAGTTGCTATTACATAATTAATCATTTTGCCTAAATTTAGTTTAGATCAGTGAATTTAAAAATAAAAGTAATAAGTGTAAAAAGTGTAAAGCGGAAGTGCATATTTTAAAAAGTAGTACTATAAAAGCTTATGTGCTACTCTCCAAAAATAAATTTTGTTGTAAGCTGCAAATGAGTACAATAGCTACAACTGTTAAGTATTATGCCATTAGCAACATGCATAAAAATATAAGGGGGTAAGTTGTCATTATAAGGATAGTGTTTAACCCAGTTGTTCCTCATGTTTACCAATCTTTCTTAGTTTCTTACTACAACTTTCTTTAACTTTTTCTTACTTCAGTTTTCATTTTAATAGACTAGCTTATTTGTGATGTCCATACCCAAAACATTGTTAAAACAGATAATTTTAAGTAAAAGCTTTGAAGGATATAAAAATCTATAAAATTTTATTATAATCAGTAAAGTAATAAATCTATATATCAATAAACTATAACTAAATCAATCAATACATACTAATCAATAAATATTATATCTGTCATACTTTCATAATATATTATCAATGAGGATATTAAAGTCAAAGTCCTACTTTGTGACCTTTTATCAGTGAAAGGTTTTTATCTGATAGCAGAACTGCACTTAATAAAATTACAAATTATGTTGTACACAAAAAAAATCAATAACATAACATGTCAAAGTTTACTCTTTTTCAGATCCTATTCCATTATTGCTGTAATGATAAAGTCCTTAACTTTTTAGATACTAATCACACCAAATTATGACTTACCAGGATTTTATAAAAGTGAAACCACTTTACGTCTAATATTGAGTGTTCTCTTTTGTAGCAAGAGAACAAAAGTTTTAAAAACAAAATAAACTTACTTCAACAACTGACAGAAGAGCAACTTTTACAACTACATAACAGAATCCTAATGCTTTCTTGGCACTTCTTAAGCGGAGTAATGCTGCAAATCCATGGAGCACAGCTAGGATAGCCCCAAATATCACATATCCAGACAATGCAGTCAATGGACCAGAAAATGGACCTTCTGCAGTCAATCCAATAAATGAAGCTCCAAATTTGCCAATATGATACGGACAAAATGCAAATACTATTATAAACAATGTGTTCAGTGAGACAACCCAAAATACATGTTCTAGAAACACCATTGATCCATCAAGACCCAGCAATCGGGCCCATGTTAGCTCTTCAGCTGCTGCCCTGTCCCATTCCATTGGGTTCCAATTCGCCTCATCACCAACTAACGCATCTTCACCTCCTTCACCATTGGGCTCCTCTCGAGGACCTCGCTCATCAGCCGCACCATTTAACTGTTCATTATTATTATCTTGAAGAGGAATGTCTTCTGCCATTGGAGCTGGCTGATTTTCTCGTTCCATCCAATCGGGCCCCCCACCGTGCATGATCTGTTCTCTTAACCAGACTAAGCCGATAAAAGAAAACAGTGTACAGCTTACAACAAAACAACCAGAAAAAACATCTTTTGCTAAATTTTCAGCAGACACAATATCAAGTGGCAATGATATAACAGGATCCAAAGACCCGGTAAAAAGGCATCGATAGGTTCGACATGCCGTTAAAGGTACAATACCGAGCCATGCGAGGGCAACAAGTGTATAATGCAGCCAGTCTTTCACTGCAGAAGCCACGGACGTTACTAATCCACCAACCACATCTTTTATAGGTAGCCGTCGAGGCATGTCTGGAGAGTATATTGGCATAAAGGAAAACCGATGACCGCACAATTCGCATATTTCCTTCCGAGAATATCGCATCCATTGAACTAAACATTCTTGATGTATCCACTTTATTGAGCCCGTGCATATGCATGGATGGAATAGGGGGCGATCATGCGACGCTTCTGATCTGCAAAATCTACAAAAATCTGCACCAGAAGAATCTGAATCCATCATTTTTTCAACTTGTTCAATACAGCCTTTGTCCTTTAAACTCTAAAATACAGGATATCACTTTGTATGTTTGTTTCTTTACACATTAAGACTATTATTTTAGTGCGTATATGTAGTTTATAACGTATTTATCATAAAAATTAGAAACTTATTAGAAATATGAAGAAAATTTATTAAAATTCAGGATATCGACACTTTGTAACTATTTGACATTTTGTATTTGTTGTCAAATGTCAGACTGCAGACTTTTTTCCTTCAGTTTTTGGTTACGTTAGCATTTGCCATTAATTGCCTGAAGTTGCCCGATTTACTAAAATCGGGTTTAAAATAATCAAAATTGGTCATGAGTCGTCAAAGAAAGTCATGTCAATTTTTTTTAGTAGGTAAAGTGGTGACCTCATTACTCAAGCTCATTTCATGAGATTTTGCGGAAACGAGGAAATGCATTACACATTAATTTCTTCATGATTCAAGAATTGAAATTCAATACTTACGATAAAACTACATTTTTCATGATGGCACTGAAACTCAATCGCAGAATTGTGAGTTCAGTATTGTTATTTGTCAGCCCTATTTAAAAAATTGTTGATTAATCCAAAGCATAGCTTAAAAAATATTTTAATTTTGGTGAAGTTAAATTTCGCATAATAAATAGTACTTAGTAGAATCATTACAAAGTAAAAGATTTTTGAAAATGTTATCTCGCAAAATTTTGGCCACTATTAAGTAATAACAAACGTTGATGAGAAGCCCAAAAACTGAAAAAACTAGTTTTGGCGCTATCTTGAAAGAAGATGGTCATATTTTTTTCATAATTATTCAATTTCGTGTTTGTATTGAGTGAAATAAGTTGATTTAGGTCGGAATTAAATTAATTTACAATTGTACATTTTTTCCTAAAACTGTTATTTCTTTTGTGTTATTTCACCTGTGAAGAATTATTATTATTATTAATTTTGTTCATTGAAAGTGCACAAATAAAATAATCATGAAGAAATTAGTTTATCGTGTATTTACTCGCTGCCGCCAAATCTCACTAGATGAGCTTTAGTAACGATGCCACCGCTTTACTCTAGACCCTAACATGACTTTGTATATAGTGACTTAAGACTGTTAATAAGACTATATTAATGCGGAAGACGTGGCAGCAAGGCCTAAAAGTCGTCATAGAAGGCTCCAGGAGGAGCAAAATAACTAATAAATAAATTTAAAAAATCGGAGTTTTGGCGCCATCGTGAATGAAGACGGTCGTAATTTTTTCACAATTATAGTATTTAGTGTAAATTTTGAGTAAAATTAGTTCATTTAGGTGGGAATTAGTTTAATTTTGTTCAGTGAAAGTGCACAAATGAAATAATCATGAAGAAATTAGTGTTTCGTGAATTTCCTCGCTGCCACCAAATCTCTCAAAGTGACCTTGTGTAAAGTGACCACCTTGAGTGACCTTGTGTAAAGTGACTACCTTTACTCAAGACCCTGACGTGACTTTGTAAATAGTGACTAATGACTGTATAAGAATTAATTAATACGGAAGATGGGGCAGCATGGCCTAAACGTCTAGGTCTTAGCCGACCCTAGAAAGGGATTAAATTAGATTAAAAATAAAAAAAAAACATAGGTTGGCGGGAACGGTCGGAGAGGGAAGGCACGCTTTTCGAGGGTTCCCTCCAATCTTTAAGCTAAAAATATGTAATGTAATGTAAAAATGTATAATTTGTAAACTAATTAAAGTGTAAATTACTTAGTTGTGTGTAAATGTGATTTATTAAATAAACTATACTAGTGAAAGACTATTGTAGTGTTCTATCACGACAGAAGAGGCAGAGGCCTGAACAATCAAGGAAATTGAAGACGAAACGGGAAAAAGACATGAAATACCTATTAAGATATGGGTTTATTTTACATAATATAAGACTAGTATAAAGTATAAAGGTAAAAATAATAAAATACTTTATGTACTGACGTAGAAGTTTTGCCGCCAACATGAAAGAAGATGATTTTGGTGTTCAGAATTTTGGTTTTATAATTTGTGTGAAAATAATCGTAATTCAAGGATGTGACGTACTAACAAATTAACAAATATGTAAACTTCAAGAAATTAAAACTAAAGACGTATTGAACCTTTGTATTCGTGAATACACCCCAACCGAAATGACTTTTAAAAAGGGGAAGACAATATGTTCAGAAACTGAAGAAATGACTTTAAAATTTTAATACGAAAAAGAATTACTATTACGGAAGACTTGGCAGCATGGCTGAAAGGTCTTAGCCGGCTCCAGAAAGAGGCAAATTAACCTAAAAAAACATAGTGTCAAATATGTTTTTAATTCAGCATTGCCACCGTAGTCAGTTTTCACTGGATTTAGTGAATTTTTGATGCGAGACAGAGATATTCTGAAAAAAATACTAATGAAATATTTAACTATTCTTAGTGATATTAAAAATTATTACAAAAAAATCGTATTAGCGACATTCCCTTATATTAAGCAGTCTGTGAATAATTCCTAAGTTTCAGTCAAAATAACACCAAATTCTTTATTAAGCTCATCCCGCAGTATTTTTTATGGTATGTGTTTAGGTCAAATTTCTACAAGTTTTATCATTCTTACAATTTATATTATTTATCAGACAGGATTTGAACCACCATACCAGTAGTACATGTATATTAATCTATGATTTAAACCTGAACCCTTACCTCTTAAACCGACTGAGTATTAAAATCCTATGGCAAACATTTTTATTCCTTTTTTCGTGGTTTTCACAGTGAGTTATGTCTTACAAATACCTACTAAATAATTTCATCGTTACAGATGAAATTCACATTTACAATTACCATAATTTTTTGGGTATCTCAAGGTATTTTTATTTAATGTAGGTACCGATATAGGTAGGTAGTCATGTCATATGTGGCAAGGCAAGTGCAAAAACAAAGACACCATATAAACATGTAACTATCGTAAACCGAATTAATATTAAAAATATGTTGTGGTAACCTTCACATTTTAACTTAAATAAAATTATGTTAGTGTGTACTAAAGATTTTTTAGAATTATTATCTATTTTTGGAAATTCATATGTCGTCGAAAATCTTGCTAAAAAGAATTAAAATATAACTAGATTCACTTCTTCTGAAATACAGCCGCAATACGTTTCATGTGGTGACGATTATAGATACAACGTAGTCAAAACTGACTAAAAGTGATTTCTATCTCTCTTTCCTTTCTTAATACCTTTAAATAGACATTTATACATTGACTTAACACAATTTTTAATTTTTTTTTCATAATAATATCACAATGGTTGCAAGCGTGAATTTAATGAAAGCGTGAATATGTAATGATTTATTATACATGCATTATTACTGTTGTTATCGCGACACCATGTTCATCTCTTTCATGTATATGTACGGTACTTTAGTGCAAGATAATAAGTGTCTCATTCGCGCTTCCTCTAAGTAATGCTTAATGAATCAAAAAAATCCAAATTAAAATTATGGAGAAAGGACAATGGGTAATTGTGGGCCCACTTCTCAGTAGAAGTGAGATACTTATGAATGAATAGGTATTTTTATGCAGAATAAATTTTAGTATAACGACTAAGGTTAAAAGCAGTTAAAAGTCAGTACTTTCGGAGTTGTACTACCTATTATACTGCCATAAAAATGATCCCAATCCAAGCAATTACTGATCGTAGTTTACTTCATTGTAATATTAACACTACCCAGGCTTGAACCGAATTATGTATAATCATAATTTATCTCTCTACCCTCCTGCCACGCCGTTACCCTGGACGCATTTACAAATGGTGAATTCCAGTGATGCGCTAGCGCTAGTCATCGCCAGAGTATTTTGTGTTTTGGTGAACATCTGAGAGACAGTTTACACGCCATACAAACCCACAGAGAAAACGAATTGTACGACCTAATAGAATATAATATAACCGCAGAAAATGTGTGGTTGCTACGTGGAAGGATATATTAAGAGCAAAAATATATTATTGCTATTTATTAATTGATCGAAACTAAGTTAGAAGAAGCGTGAAAACACAATATTATTGCACTTGCTTGACCAGACGGCAAACTGTAGGAACGTGCGCTCACATCATATCTGTGATATGGTAGCTAGGAGTTGGAAGATATCAACTATTCGTGGCCCCTGCGTTTTTTCTTAAATAATGTAATTCTTATTGATGAACAGGACAAATAAATAAATCTTGTTTTAAAGTGAAATACATGTATTATTACTATTTTACCTTATAAATACTTTATTACATTGTGACAACTTCAAGACATCGTAAGTCCGAAAGTACTAACATTTGACCATAGTTTAGTTAGTAAATAATGTTCCGCTTAAAAAGGCCTATCCAGCGGTTTATCATATGTTGCTATTGAGGGGTGGGCCCAGATTCCATACTTTTGTTTCTCATTCTCCTTTGAATTTTTTAATTTTGTAGCAAGTTTAAGCTAACACGCTATATTTATTTGTAAGTTATTCTCATAATGGTATTAATTTGTATCTAGCGCATTGTTTGTAATTGTTTATGGAATACTAGTGATTTTTTTAGTTAGATCCTCGAAATATAGGGAGTTTCTAGACTAAAATCTAGCGAAATTTTTTTTGTTTGGTGGCATTACTGCTTCAATTTTCATTTTTTAAATTCTAATCAGCTGTTCAAGCTATTGGTGAATATTTATTACCATTTACCACGTACGGTACTTACCTACTTAAAATGTACAAATTACAAGTGTTTTTCTAAAAATGTATTCGTGGAAATGACAAAAGTCCATCAAGTGTTTTTCATAATTTCAGTTTTATACATAAATTTTAAATGTATGTAGAATAAGTGTTTTTGTTTAGACATTGAAAGCAAAGTATGCGTTGAGTGTTTTGTATTATTTTATATTTTGTAAACAATATCTGTTCATTACACTATGAATTCGTCGAAAGAGACTATAATCAGCATTGATGAAACGAGAACTAGCATCAATGGAGAGAATAAGCAGGAAATTAACATCCTTTGCTTAGATATCACTCCATACAGTCAGTTGGTTCAATTCCTATGCTGTTCAGCATTTGTATTCATATGTTATCTGGCCTACGGATATTTCTTGGAGCTGATATTCTCAGGTCCTGAGGTTAAACCTGTAAGCCTGTACATAACTTTAGTACAATTTATAATAACTATGAGTTTTAGTTATGTTGAATCTTTGATAAGAAACCCTATTAAAAGAAAGTAAGTATATTTTTATGTATACAATGGTACACAGCTTAATCTGATAAGAATAACAACAGGTCAAGTCACTATAGTAACACTAAGGTGTGGGGCTACCTTAGTATTATAATTGTACATAGAAACATTTTAAAATAGTATTATAGAATGTGTAGTCTTTGTGGTAACAATTTGCAGACATCAAATTATAAATGATATTAAATTCAAATCATTGTACTAGAAAGCTTCTAAGCCTAAAATATTTATCTAAAGTTCGTATTTTTACATCTGTTTATTTATTGCTATATAAATTACAGAGTAGATTTTGATGAAGTTTTTATCATGTAAAGGAAAAACGTCACTAAAAATCTAAGCCAAGTGTCATCGGAGTTGCTCAAATGTGAGCTAAAGGTCTTTGATCAAAATAAAACTAGTTAAATTTATCATCATCATCAGATGGAGGAGGTCCACTGCTGGACATAGGCCTCCCCCAAAGAGCCTCACAAGTCACGGTCAGCAGCCGCGTGTATCCAGCGACTCCCCGCAAGTTGGACCAGATCAGTCCCCCGGATAATTGCTACACATGCAGGCATAGACATAACATTCTATAAAAGATATTGTTTTTCAGAGTTCCATTAAGGACATATGCACTACTAGCAGCATTAACACTTGGTACTATGTCATTGTCAAACCTAGCTCTCAGCTACCTGAACTATCCAACCCAGCTAATATTCAAAAGCTGCAAACTAATTCCTGTGATGTTTGGAAGTATCATCATATTGGGAAAGAAATACAACTTCTTAGACTATGTAGCAGCTGTTATAATGTGTATAGGGTTAACAATGTTTACTTTAGGTATGTATGTGTTATTTGTTTTATTATTCAACTAGCTGAGTCTACCGACATTGTCCTGCTCTTGCTATGAATATTGATTTTTTTCATATGATCATCCTGATAATAATTAACATAACAAATAAGAATTAGCAAAATTGGTCCATCATTTTACGCATGACACGATGGCTATGGAAAATAGGTATTAATTTTTATTTATAAGATTTAGAATGTTCATGACTCCTGTTCATGCTTCGTCACTTCAGCCAAAGGCCGACTTTGGAAATCTCATCTTATGCGATTGACCAATGGAGGCATTATACGTCAATTGACATTCCCATGGTAAAAAAGTACTATTGCCATGAATCTCTATGTGACCGTCAGCCGTATTTTACCCTCATTTGAATTAATTTATATTTTTACAACTGGTATTTGGCAATCTAAATTAAAGTGATTCTCAATCAAAATATTGAAGATTCATTTATCTTATCCAAAGTTGGTTCGAGGGCCAACATTGCAAAATTCTAATTGAGAGTAAAATGAATTTTTTAATTGAGTTGCAATCTGGTTGAGAATGTCATGTAGATTTAAAGAAGATACCCTACACTGTTGTACTTTTTAAACAGATGCTTGAGAATTGTTGATATAGTTATTTAGTAGAGCTTTTTGTATCTAATAACACAGATTGATGCTACTGCCTCATCGATAGGTTGATAGGAAATTGCTTTGATATTTGCTTTCAAATACTAAAAGCTTGTAATTTTAATTTCAACATTGCCATTTACAGAAGAAAAAATCTTACAGAAAACTCTTTAAAAATTTTAGTTGTGCTTTCTTTTATTTATTTAAATAAATATTTAATCTCTTTTCAGCTGACTCAAATACTTCACCTAATTTTGATTTTGTGGGTGTAATAATTATATCACTAGCATTACTTTGTGATGCAATCATAGGCAATGTTCAAGAGAAAGCCATGAAACAGTTCCAGGCTTCAAACAATGAAGTAGTATTTTATTCATATGCAATAGCTTGTATTTACCTCATTCTGATAACCGGATTTAGTGGAATTATGAGTGATGGATTTGACTATTGTGCACAGGTAATACATAAAATATTTTCAGTTGTATAATGGAACATTTTTTATGGCATATTTTTTATAAGGCAGATGGTCTATTCTACAAAGGAGCCCGGACCAACATCAGTATTTTCAAATAGATGAAACTTAAGAACCTTACAGAAAAGGATGTCTTGGTACCTACCTACAAGCAATCAGAGAACAAACACATAGGTTTTCTGATGGTAAGAGACATTCTTGTCTTATGTACACCATATATGTTATAGATACATTACTGTTCATTAGCTGGGATGTTAGGTCAATTGTGCAAGTCTACTGAATATCCTACCCTCCAGACTAGAATATGATAGAGTTTTGGCGATAATAAAAATAATAGTGCCACCAATAAGTAAGGCGGTGGAATCCTACCCTAGCAAGTTGCTGCACAGCACTCCGTGGTCTTGTTTATAATAACTTATTTAACCTATGCTTGCCTCTTATTAGCTTCTCGGCTGAAGTTGTATTCTACTTAGCAAACACTAACTAACTAACTAACTAACTAACACAGGCAAAACTCAGCTGAAGAGCGAGACAGTGGTCACTATCCTTCACATGATCCACATTTGCCTTGTCGTCTATAAAAACACAAGTTGCCAGTGTATGCATTGGTAGCTTGGAGTAGGCTGCTAGACAGTTTTTTTTACATTTTCAAATTTCCTGTGTCCTATTGAATTAAAATTGTTTGTCCAATCCTTATAAATGATGCAATCTCAGGCTGAGCTCTTTTCTCGATCCCAAAGCTCAGTAAATTTGACAATGTTTGGTCGGCAATGCAAAAGGTGTTAAATATGTTACCTAATGTGCTTAAGTTCAAAACTCGTTAATATATTTTACAGTTATAAGACTGCAAACAATTAGGCAGCTTTCCTATTGGTCAGAAACAACTGTCAACTATATGTAGACATCATAGAATAGATGTTAGTAGCGTATCTATATCTTATATCTGGCTAGGTTTGGAAACGGTGGTAGTGTACGGTAGATAGGATTAAAAATTAATTTACCTTTAAACTCATGTATAATAAATTATGAAACTTATGTTCGTAAATAAATGAAATGTTTATTAAAAATGTAAATAAGTGCTGCGATTTAAATGTACGTTTTTTATAGAAATGTGTAACTTCATAAATTAACTAAATATTTGCACACCACAATGTGGTAGAATATGTTGTATTCTTAAATATCTTTATAACAACTTTCAGCACACATATTTCGCAAATAAATAAATTTCATTTCATTATGACCGACTCTTAGACCATATGTGCAAGTCTACCGGCATAATAGATTGAAAAAATTAAAAATTGTTATAAAGATAGAAACAACAAACATTTCATCTGTCCCACACTATCTAATTTTTAATACTTATTCATAAAAGGGCGGCAAAGCTGGATGCATCTGACGTATGTGGACGTCCATAGCCGACAGTGATCACTTACCATCAGGTGATCCACAACTACTGTTTAACTTGCTATCTATAACAAAGTGTAAGTAAGAAGTTAACCTGATCAATTCAAAGCCGAGTTCATTAATTTAGCCTTAATAAGGATAAAGCATATTTGATACGCCGCATCGAGAAAATCCGCCTGTCTCGTTTTCATATATTTTTTTATGAAGCTGCGCACACTATAAGTGTACTATGCAATGCGATGTGGCCCGACCCGAAACGCTGCGTTTGTTTCTTGTGTGCGCTATCCTTTAACATTATAAATGTGATTGTTTCAGGATGCATTCAATACGTACACAAATATATTCCTGCTGAGTGTAAGTGGATATATGGGCCTACAAGCAGTTTTAACCCTAGTACGAATATGTGGAGCTACTGTAGCCGTTACGGTGACAACTATGCGGAAAGCTTTATCTATCATCATATCCTTCTTGCTGTTTAGCAAACCTTTTGTATTCCAGTAAGTTTTTTTTATTTGTATTATCGGTAGGCAAGTGGATTAATCAATTGATGAAATACACGTCACCTGTAAAAAAAGAGAGTAATGAAACATTGTCGTGTGCCTTATGTTGGTATTAATTCTATTTCTTAATATTGACCTGGTAGTTTTACTGAAAAACGACAAAAGTAAAAGTAATTGTTATGGTGGTAATTTGTTTTTAGAATAAGTTGCATGCTATCCTTCTAAAGCAGCCTTTCCCAAAGTTGGCGATACCGCCCCCTTGTGGGCGCTGGAAGCTTAGAGAGGGTCGGTAAGGAAACCTGACAAATTTGTTTTATTTATTTTAACTTTAGACGAGACAAATATGTTATTATTGAGGTTTCTGCGAAAAAAATACGGATAGGAGGTCGCTACAAAGTTGATGATTTTGAAAGTGGGCGTAACATGAAACAAGTTTGGGAACCTCTGTTCTAAGGGTACAATAGGACTGACATGTCTACGAAATAAAGAAAAAAATGTTATGGTGGCAAAACACGTAGATATATGAAATGCTACCATTAAACTAAAGTATTTTTTAGCTAGCATTGTAATAGGGTGCGACAACCACATAGCTTGCTAATAGAATGTAGTCTTTTATACCTACTAATGTTATACAAATGAAATTAGTATTTAGTATTAATGATACTGCTAATTTAATTTGATCGGCGCTGTGACCTAGCGGTCCGGCGGCGTCGGACTAGACTTCTTGATGTCCCGGGTTCGATCCCCGGTTCGGGCTACAAAAAAAAACAGAAAATGTGTATTTTCAATTTTCTAATAAAAGTAACAGTGTCCAAGATTGGATATGTGCTTGGTTGGCGATAGGCGTTCCACCTATCACATTGTGGGACTTAGTGTCATAGGCTAGTCGTGGATGCTATGGTTGTGCCTCTGCTTACCTCTTCGGTGATACGGGAATGAAGATACTTTATACTAATTAACTGAGATTGCTTAACCACCTCAGTCATACAAACTAGATAGTACCTATATATAGGTATAGACTCACGCGATAGGTCTCCTTCGTCATGCTAGCTATAAAGAATAAAATACTGTTTTCAAATTTAAAATTCAAAAAAATAACTAAAATGTTTGCTGCCATAATGTGTATTCTTTACCCTTCTTGTTTCAGATAAAACTACCTAGTTCACATTACGAATAGAATCACATAGATATATTTCTATTCTTATAAATTTACAGTTTCACGTTAATAAAAAAAGGTTTTCCTCAATCCCAAAAACCTGTTTCTCACAGTTGTTCATTTATACTTTCTGTTTTTACTACTATGTTCCTCCTCAGTTCATAACATAGAAGGTTATCTGTCTTAAGAAACTCTATAAACCTTTTCTTTTTCCAGATATGCGTGGTCGGGAATGTTGGTAGTATTAGCAATATATTTAAATCACTATGGGAAGAAACACCCGGGATATGTTCCTATGCCAATTTTACAATGTTGGCACTCTATACAAAGTTTATACCAATCTGAGTACAGATATCTTAGAATAAGAACTAAAATGCATGCTGATACTGTATGAGTCGGATATTATATTCATAAAATGTATAAATCCAATCGCTGCATTCAAAGACATCAATAATCTTATAAACAAAGTTGAAATTTTATATACAAAATTGAGATTTAATGATAGATAAAATGTTAATTGAGTGCGGCAGTAAGTATTTATAAAATAACAGATTTCGCTCGTGGCGAAGCCACTTATTTATTATTACGTAATAATTTATGAATGTAAAATGAAATTTTTCGCGGGAATCCTTTTAAAATCGGAATGAAAACAATTAGATTTTTATATGTTTAGCCAAATTAGTAACAAAAAGTTAGTCACAAAAAAAATTGTAAGTATTTATAAAATAACAGATTTCGCTCGTGGCGAAGCCACTTATTTATTATTACGTAATAATTTATGAATGTAAAATGAAATTTGTCGCGGGAATCCTTTTAAAATCGGAATGAAAACAATTAGATTTTTATATGTTTAGCCAAATTAGTAACAAAAAGTTAGTCACAAAAAAAATTGTCACAAATGTTGTCAAATTGATTCTGTAGTCTCGGAGTTTATTTTGAATTTACATCGTGGCACGAGGTTTTTATTATTTATCATATAGATGTAAAATGATAGTTCTTAAAATACCATGTTTAAATACTCGCCGTATTGGTAAGAACTATAATTAGCTAAAATCTCACCTCTTTCTGGTGAACATTTTAATTTAATTATGAGACGCGGAGTTGAATAACATTCACGGGACACGGTAGTAGTAGAGATATAAAAAAAAACGTTACAGGACGTTCGATAACATTCAGCATATTTTAGATAATATTATCTCTAACAGCAGTGTTCGTATTAGTTTATAAAGAGTTAGCTATTCAAGGGATATAGTTTTTAAAATATTTATAGTAATGTAGGTGTTAATGCCTGTACTAAATTTATTTTAAAGACATGATCTTGGTCTCAGTAACGTTTAGTCAAAGGTTTATTTAACTACCCTCGTTATTTTAACAGGTTAGTATTAATGGCTCAAATTTGTAGTTTGATATAATTGTTATTTTCTATTTGTTAATTTTGCATTTATTTACTATTACTAGTTTAGCAATTCATCCGAGGGCCCAAGTTTGCAAATAATTTCAACAATAATGATCTGAAGAGCCTTCAAATTTTTAACAGCATAATTAATTAAGATATGTGGTCTAGCAACAAAAAGAAAATTTAGTTTTTCCAATTTTGTAATAAAGAAAAGTGTTGCCCGGGATTGGATATGTGCCCGGTTGGCGATAGGTTTGCCATCTATCACATTGTGGGACTTAGCATCTTCGGCTAGTCGTGGGTGCCCTGCACTCTGCCTACCTGTTCTATAGGTGGCACCTATCACATTATGGGACTTAGTGTCTTTGGCTAGTCGTGGGTGCTCTGGTTGTGCCTCTGCCTACATCTTCGGGGATATGGGTATGAAGATACTTTTTTTAATTATATGTGTAAATTGCCAATTTTAATGTAATTTGGCTCAATCGGTGCCGGTAACTATTACTATGACATTAGATTTATCTCCTTTTATGTGTCGTATTTTAGAAAGAGACAAAAAGTCGCCTATGCGGTTGTCCCCATTATTACTCTTTACAGTACCAACATTTTAGACCTTTTCCTGCGGGATTTCTGTATCCCTAGCGTGAAGTTTTTGAAGAGGTCGAGATATGAATTTGTTTTAATGGAAAGAACAAACGCAAGTTCCTCTATAAATAGCTGGTATACGGACTAAAGTGTTACTGCACGTGTAAAAATAGTTACCCATGGAACCCAAATAAGTAGTTATCAAGGCGATGCTGACTTCGCGAAGTTTAACTTCTTCTATAAACTTTCACATGCAAAGTTTCTTGTTGAAAATAAAACGCGAGCGAGGCTGTTTTTTTAATTGTTATTTCAATTTAAACATTTAGCAAATATACTTACATTGTGAATGGAACCCGTGTTAGACCTAGGTAGACATTTCACGACCAAATCGCTAGGGTGCTATCCGAGGGTGATGTCAAGCGTATCCAAAATCGGCGTGTTTGTATAAAAAGGGCAATGAAAGTGGCTGCTAGTAACCATAGTCAAAATATTTATTAGTAGATAAGGAGAGGACGAAATTTTCAGATGAATAAAACAAATGTTTTGGGACATGTTAAAAACCAGCCTTAGAAACGCGGATGCAAAACTTCATGCTAGGAGTACGATACCCTGGGGCCGCATCGTCCGCATCCCCTCTACTGCAGCATTTCCAATATCTTTCCCGCTCTAGGAAATAGCCGTTTTGAGCGATAGAAAAGGAAAGGGTGAGAGAAAAATGGGATGAGATGCTGACAGATGTAGTCCAACGTAAAAACGTGTGTCGTAACAGTAAACTCTGTACCATTGTATTTTTATAAGAAATCATGTTCTGTTGCGCATGTTCTCAGTGTTCGCAATTGTAAGTTTATATTATTATAGTATCCTACTTTATATTTGCCATTTTTCCTGTCACAAAAACATGAGTCATAAGTAACAAAAACTTTATTACCAAGCGCAAGTGATTTTATTTGTATTCATGTTTTATTTTTCTAGAATAAAATCACTAGATTTTATCTAATACCTACTACAAGTAGGTAACCATAAGTGTCACAGAGTAGTAATGCTATAAGGACAGCAGTTTCCAAAGTTTGTTCCGCCCATTGCTGACTTTTCAGTAAATATTAGATAGACTACAAAATAGGACTGATGACCCCAGGTTGATATTTTAATATACTAAAACAAATGGACAAACTTATCCATGATTTTGAGATTATTTAAAGTTGATTATTTAAAGTATATATCTAATATGGACAAAATAAAAGAAATCTCAATAAAAGTAGTGTATGTTACCCCGGCAAGAAAGTAGCACCTAGAATGTGCAATTTTTAACTCTCCGATAATTCGTTTAGAATTTTCCTGCTGGAACAATGTTACCCCAACAGAATATTTTTTTCCGTTTATTTCCAAAACGACAGCAGGCACTATTTTTTTTAATGGGTTCACATTTACAGCAGATTCAACACTAATTATATGTCCCACTCATATTCTAGGTGCTACTTTCTCGCTAAGATAACGAACATAATATAAAAGTAGCTCTTTTGTATTAAATATAATTATTGACCAACATTAATAACCTAAGTTTAAATAAAGGTTTAATCGTTTTGTTGCTAAGATATTTTTTTTATCAAACATTTAAAATAAAAGTAGTTATCAAGATACTACTTGAAGATGACATATTAAAATCGGCAGTAAGTCACTATTTATAAGTCTGTTATATGTGTACGAAGAATTTTACCCAAAAATGTTAAAAACAATTGTATTATATTGTAAATAAAAAGCATTATATATCAATGACATTTATTTCATTGTATGTACAAAATCTTATAAATCTAATCATTTTCATACAAAAGTGTCCAAATTAGTGTTCAAATATTGGAATGTTATATTTAAGACACTATTTTCAACGTTCTATACATATCTAGATTGAAAATGAATACGTGTTAAAGCATTTTCATATGAACAGAGTGACTAATCGACCAAGTTGATAGTGGATTACGGGTAGTCCTGAGTTCATTTTAGGAAGTTCTAGTTGCGATAGAAAATACAAGATTTGGGCAGTTCTTATTAACGCACATGAACCACTTAATATATTATTTTTTATAGAAGAGGAGGCAAACGAGCAAGTGGGTCACCTGATGGAAAGTGATCACCTCCGCCCACGGACATCCGCAACACCACGAGTATCACAGATGCGTTGCTTATATATGATGATATATAGTATTTTAACTTAGTTGCAACAGATGTATGTCAAATTGAAAAGCATTAAATGTAGATTTAAATAATGAAAACACGTAAAGCTTAGTTATTTTCATGGCAATTCAAATATTTTTATACATTTTTTTAATTTTTATAGAATTACAGTAAAAAGCAATCCATCCTTCACTCTTTTATGTATATATTTTTTATGATATGAGACATCAAACAAGCACACAGATCCTCTGATGGTAAGACAGTCGCGGCGTATACGCTACAAACACCATACTCTATAAATGCTACAGGTGCGTTGCTGTAATGGGGCCGGTATGTTAACTTATTGCGCAAGTCCATTGTCTTCCCTGCTCTCCAGACCAGAACATAACAGAGTCATGGTAGCAGGAATAGGTAAAGTGGATCCCTACCCGGGCAAGTATAAGTACGTAAGTAGTAGTAGTAGTTAGAGCGGCTCTGAGAATAGTTTCTAAAAAGAGAGAATTAAAATTTCAGCTAAGGAAGTAATGTTATCATTAAAAATGGAAACACTGAAATGACAAAGAATTTTAAAATATTTCCAGCGGATAATATACCTACCTGTTAGGCATTTTTCCAATCTGGACTCCAGCCAATTTTATAAACATTGAAAACAAACAGTCGGATCTCCCGGTGATGGTGAAGGTATATATACTTACACCAAATATGTAAATGAGGCGTTACAAAACTAAGGCTAGAAAAGTTAAGCATCTTATCTAAATCTATCGACAAAAGGAAGAAGAAACAACAAACTACTGTTTTTATTTGTTCTACCAAATACGCCCCATGATAATTAGGCATTATTAAAAAAAAATAAGGATTGAGTATGAAATGTGAAGTCTCTTAAGTGGCTCTTGTGCGTAAAATTTTTATACAAAACTAACATTAGTTTTCGTATATTTTGTGATCAGTCGAAACTTGTACAATAGTAAAATATCGTGTTAATATATTTATAATACAATTTAGCAATATACATGTCAAAAATTGAGGATATTGGTCAAATTAACATATACAGGTCACAAATTCTAACTACATTAAAAATTAAATATACCCTCTTAACTATCATTCGTTCTTAATGTACAATAACTCTTTGGTAAATGGTCCTAAAGCTATATTATATTGTTTTAAGATTTTGCTGCCTCTACATGATTGAGGCGTGGTTTGGTTTTAGAAAAATTTTCTAGTTAAACTGTTTTTTTATTAACAAGCTCGGTATACATTTCTGAATAAAAAAAACATATACGTTTAAGGAGAATTATAATCGGTTTCTTTTCCTACACTACGAGATTTTTTAAGTTATTCGGTAACCACAGTATGTTCCACGCCAAGAAAATACTTTACCAACCTAAGAACAGCTAATATAGAGATAATGATAGATTCAAGATTAAAAAAAAATATAACAATAAAAAAGATTATTTTGAATAACAAGACAAATGAAAACGACGATAGCATTAATTCTATTCTGAGTTCTGCTAAAGGCAATAAGATCAACTTTTATTTGCCAGTATTTTTGTGTTTGATGTGAACAACCCTACGCGCCATTTGTTTTTTTTTTTGTTGTAACATTGATCTCAGCGGTTTTTTAATCAAATAATCGCATTATGTATTCTTACTTCCCATATTACTCCATAGACGAACACAGGTTAATGTTAATTGGAAACAGTATTTTTTTTATTTTGATACTTGTACATAAAATATACAATACAATACAATACAATACAATAACTCTTTATTGTGCACCAAATACAGATAAATTTCAAATACATCAAATAAAACTTAAATTATAAGATACACAAAGGCGGCCTTATCGCCAAATCAGCGATCTCTTCCAGGCAACCCATGTATGGAACAAGATTTAACAGAATACTGTGTAATGGTGCTCTTAAAAATATAAAAATGCATCTACTAATAGATAAAATAAATCATCCTTAAAGCAGAAACCTGTTTTAATTATAGGTATTAGAATTTAGAACGAGCAATATAAGTATTGATCACAGTGAACGCAGAAAGTGACGCTTTAACATACTTTTGAAAATATTAATATTTGGAGCTCTCCTGATATCTATGGGAAGAGAATTCCAAAGCCTCACTGCTTGCGAGGTAAAAGAGCGGCTATAGTAGTAAGTGTTACGAGAGGGAACTTGAACTACTAATTCATGTGTGCACACCATATGAAAATAACCAAAAAAGGGAATAAAGCACAAGGTATTAATAGTTTATAATCAGTTTCAAGAATTCTTAACATTGCAAGACGAAGATTAAGGGCTCAGACAATATGCTGGTGAGTTTGAATGGACTTTAACTGCAGCAAACAGAAATTTAACTCCAAAATATATATAACGGTAATTGTATCAAAAGGTTAGCTGTTTTATACCGAGTATAATTTAAAAATGCGACAACAAAAAATAAAAGTTAAGGTTTTGTTACTTTCTCGTTTTGATAGTTAATTTACGATTTTAATTGAATTATAATAAAACTGTATTTTTTATTCAAATACTAAGTAATTTTCTTTTTGTTGTCCGTTTCTTAACTTGAACCTTTTCTTAACGTAAGTCGATTTTTTTCAATTTTACCCGATAGATTTTATGTTAAATTTAATGTTGCTATTTTTATTAATTATCGTTATTCATGGGTATATTATATATATATCCACATGATAAAGTAGATATTAATTACTAACTTTTTTGAGAGCACATGTCCGAACCCTAAGCAATTTTAATTAATCAGCTCTAACTCTTAAGTGATACATTATCACATTAATTTAGAATATGAAAATATCGTGCTTAGTTTCAAGTTTCAACTCTTATTGCTTATTTCTTAGTGTTTGTACAAATGCAAAAAATCTAACACGCTTAAAGCTAGAATCGATAATAAATAAGAAAATATACGCTTTTGGATATCCTCCTAAAATGTGGTTATAAATAAACTTTATCATAAAAAGGAGAAGGATACAGCATTTAAGACTTTACTTTGATTTGTCTATAAAATTTTGAAAAATTTCAGCAAAGATGCAAAAAATTGGCAAATAGAAAAGATAAAAGAAGCAATAAACTATTCATTTTGAATGGAAAAATAAGTTCGAAAACATGTTTCGGCGCAAAAATATTTTGAAATAAAAAAAAACAAAAAAATCTGATAAATTATGTGATGTATTTTTAGTCACAGATTTTTATTTGAAACACATGAGAAAACAAAGACACAACACTACAAGAACAATGAATCTTAAAAGAAGAATACAAGACAATGAAGGGAAAAAAGATATAAATATATAGAATAAAAAAGCCGGGAAACTTGTTTTTTATCTCTGTAGTTTTCTCAGATGTTTTTACTGAAACCGACAATACGGTATGTCAAATTATAACCACACATGGTTTTAAATATTCTGCCTACATCCATGCTTATTATTTAACTTATTTAAATTTGGTTCGAAAAAAAGGCAGATATAGTGGAAGATCTCTCCTTCAATATTATAACAAATCAACCGAATTTTAAATCGAGAAGAAGCTCTTATTTTCCTGTATTTTTTCTAGAAAATACCTAAAATAGATTAACTAGTATGAAGTGTCAGATTTAGTTCAAGCAAGATTTTAAATTTGTGATTATAATTCTAAATGGCGATAAGAAACGCCATATTAGAATGTTGATTCTTTTTCGGAATCATAAAGCGTTTTAATGTGAGTAGATGTCAATGAATTTCGCTAATATTATATAAAATTCCATTTCGCTAATATTATATAATATGAGCAAGTTTCAAAATTGTATCTTTTTATTTTTCCATATAACGTTACATTTGTGTGTTGCGTATTTTTGTAACAATATAAGTGTTATTGTGTTATTGTGCCGTCTTTTAGGTTAATGGGATTTGCCAAAATTAAACTTTCCATAAAATTAACAAAAAATAGTGATTACGAGTGTGTTTAAAAACATAAAACAATATATGTGTATGCGCATTTTCATGGTATGAATCTCATAGGATATTCATTTTGCGATTGTTATTTACAGAACACTAGGTAATTATTTAAACAAGTATGGAGAAGAAAATGAATTCCTCCGATCTAAAATTATCCATACTTTTTTTTTAATTTATTTTTTCATACTATTTATTTTTATTGCCTACATATTTTTGCTTTTTATAGATAGTTGACAATGAAAATATCAAATAAGGTCTCATGATAAATCAGCAACTTTCGTTATTCCTGTAGTATTATAAAGCGTAAGATTAACAAATAAACACAAATAATGTGTATAATATTCTAAACAGTTCAAATGTTCATATATTTTCAATAAATACTGTTAACCCGTTATTTTATTTTAAAGTTAATTAAAACTGAAACATTAATGAAATACTCTGTAGGCGTAATTTTTGAACAATGACTAGATAAAAGTTAGAAAATTTGGTTGATTTTTTTAACTACCCTCTATTATAAATTGGTCGAAAAGGGATTGATTTCAGTGTCCATTTTTTCACGATTGGTCGACAGCAACACACAAATGAAACATAGTGGTACCAAAATATTAAATATGGAGACGTAAAATATGGTCAATTTTCATACAACCAACACCAGTATAAGCTAAGGACCCTACACAAAAAATATATAGATCACGAACATTAGTAGTTCTAAATGTGTGGCCAAAAGTGTAACGTCAGATGAAGTGTAAATTATAAATAGAATCTATACTTGTTATCGTCGGCACTTGGTGGAATTCCATTGTATACACTTTAAATAATAATAAATAAAAAGACCTTTTTATCTTTAGTTTCAAAGCCCTGACAGTGTTGTAAAAAGTGAAACCGGTTGGCTATAGAGTAACTAAAAGTAATTAATAAAGTGTATAGTGGATAAGTACAAGTGTTTACTGCAAAAGTGTGTATAAATTATTTATATTTTCTAATCTAATGTAATGGTTCTTTTTTAAATATGCTCCTCACACAAGTTTTGATTTATTATTTCATATTTAGCGGACTTTTGTTTAGTTCTGCAGTACCTACTAAGTAACATAACATTTACCGCAAAACAACTACACTTGACTATAACAACTTTTTTTACTTTACTTTTACTTTTCTATAATTAAAGATACCAATCAACCAAGTGGGATATTTCTATAAATATAGAAAAAAAGTTTTCATTTTATGTTTACTATTATACATTTACATACTCGGTCATAAAAAACGAAAAAAAAAACGTGAAAAAGAAAAAAATCACATGTATTGAGTCGCGAATAAACCCGAACATGCCGTGAAGATTTTCGTGTATATTCATCTATTCTCGTCAGGTATCAAAACATATTAAAAATATCTGCTATGAAAGTTTTTGGCCAGTGTTTGAACTACCAATGTGAGTAATCCTTCACATATGCACAAATTGCAGACTATATCCGTGTCACAGGTTTAATAAGGTCAGAATCACTCTATAAATGTTCTTATTCCAGCAGTAATCAGAACTTAAGATGATACTTGAGAGTCAACTACGAGCATCCCGTATTAAGTTGTCCCAAATCATATTTTAGTCCTATGTTTGACACTGTCACTTAGTCAAAACTATGATTAACAAATCTTAAAACTTCACTAAAATCTGATTTGTGTGTTTCGAATTATAATTAAGCGTAGAAAAACTACAAAAACTGAACTATTTCATTATATTCACGTCGCGTTTTAATACTTCTTTTTTGGAAATATAACAAATGATCCAGAAATGGTCTTACAAAAATTTTATCAACATCGTACTAGTTGTTTGTTATACTTAATAGTGCATATTTTTTTAAATAAAACCAAAAATGTTTGCACTATTAAGTATTACTCAAAAACCACTAGTCGGATTATGATAAAAATAATATGGGATCACCTCGGAATCTATCCTTCTAAAAAAGTATCATCAAAACCAGTTGGCTATTGGATGAGTAATCGCGTAACCAACATACTGTCAAATTGAGAACCTCCTCCTTTTTTAGGAGTCGGTTGAAGTATATTTTAAGTTCGTGTGGTGTCTTTATTTATTTTATTTTATTTTACTTTTGACTCCCAAGTATTACGTCAAGATATGATCTTAAGTGGAATGCGGAAAGAACATTTCGCAACAGGATTAAAGGAAGTGTTTATTTCACTATATCACAGCACTAGTCTTGAACTTCTCTGTAGGGGATTTCACTCGTCACTGTGAATGATTCGAAGTAGTGGTTGAGGAATTCGAATGTTGGTCGCTTCTCCGGCACCCCGTCCCAACACTGCAGCATCAGTCTATAGATATCATCAGGCAAGTAGTGCCCAACGGGTTTGGGCATCCTATAACCCCTTTCCACTTGCTCGATAACCTCTTTCCCGTGCAATCCGGGATATGGTATTTGGCCATACGTGAATAATTCCATTAACAATATACCGTACGACCAGACGTCACTCTTGATGGAGAACCTTCCATATATGATAGCTTCTGGGGCCGTCCACTTGACGGGGAAACGTGAGCCTTGCTTGGGGCAGTATTCATTATCCTCTATCACCCTAGCTAATCCAAAATCACATATTTTCGCTACATTATTTTCACCTATTAAAACATTTCTAGCAGCTAAGTCTCTATGAATTAATAGTTTAGATTCGAGATACTCCATTCCGGATGCAACTTGTGCAGCTATATAGACTAGATCCTCAAAATGGAGGGATTTTCCTTCTCCGTTTCTCAGGAATTCCAACAGAGAACCCTTGCACATGTACTCCTGGACGATGTACACCGGTTCCTGTTGTGAACAGACCGCGTAGAGGGCTACGAGACGCTTGTGACGGAATTTCTTCATGATGGCCGCTTCTTGTAGAAACGCCTGCTTTGACATGGTACCCTCTCTGAGTGTTTTTACTGCAACCTGAAACGGGAAGATAATATTTGAATTTTCGCAAAATGCTAGAAATTGTCACTTTAAATCGCGAAACATAGAGAATTTAGGCTAGTTTACGAGGTAGTGGATTTTAGACACGATGTGTCCACAATGGTATACCGTCTTAACTATTCATTTGTCAATACCCCGGTATAGAAGTTTTCTGCTTTGAAGGGTAGGTAGGTTAGTCGATGAACTTGTGAGTGAGTCTTAATGTCAGCCACATAATATGTTCCATAACTCCGTACGGAAATATTGAAACGAAATTTCAAAGCAAATGGACTCACCAAATACATGCAATAATTTTCCCTTACGGAATTTGTGATTTGCTATGTATTAAATTTTGTAAGAGGGCTCCTAACTTATATGGCGAACCTGAGTGACGACAAATTCTATTCAAATTAATAAACACCCAGACTCAAAAACTCAAACATGTACTCGTATGTTTATAACACGTTCGCCTGCGTAACTTGGCTTTTACTGCACCGATTTTGATTAAACAAAGCCTATGTCCTTCAGGGATAATGTACCATTCTAAGGGTGAAAGAATTTTTAAAATCGGTCCAATAGTTTTAGAGCCACTTCATTTCAAACAAAAAATCAATCATTTCCTCTTGAATCTCTTGAATCAAACTTACCTCAATGTTATTGCACCATTTTCCATAATACACTTCCCCGAAGTTCCCCTGTCCCAGTTTCTTGATGAGTTGTATCTGACTGCGAGGTATCTCCCATTTGTCCCGTAGCTCGGGTCCCAAGTCCCACATTTGCGGCTCTGGCTTTGGACACGGCCTCGCCAGCACGTGACACAGACCTAATGCATTTTCTGAAATTAATTAGACAACATTATAGTTACTATCTTATGTTTTTTGTAATGAAATTAAAGATATGCGGCGGATTTATGGAAAAAATTAAGTTGCAGTGTTGATTTTGGTGGTAATGAGGAACAAGATGACTGCATTATACGACATACTGATGATTGACGATTTTAACTCGCAAAATTCCATATCAACACTATCGTGCTTCGAAGTTTGATATCCACAATTGATTTTTTTTTAATTGGTTGTGTATTTTCTTTCTTAAAAAAAGAAATGTCTTAATTACTAAAATATTGAATGTATCTGAAGTCAGTCGGATTAGGTATTAAGATCCTGCAATGAGATACATGTTAGTATCACCGCATTAATCTTTTCTGTAGGTCGCGGTACTTACAAGCGGTAAACTTGATATGTTCGATCGATGGTGTATTTGAGAAGCAATTGTAATTTTGTAGTCATCCTTAGTACTTTCAGTGGATGGACAGTGTATATTGTATACTGCATCGTCTTTACCGGAGGCCATAAAGACGCGATTTCACGTTATTTGTATATTTCGGTAGTGCTATTAGTCGGAATAGAAGGTACACCGCGTAGTTATGTGGTGTGCAGATAACAGTATGAATGGAGCACTGGGAAAGCTATTTCAAAGCGTGTTTGGATATACTCTAGATTTGCAATATTAAATCTATGGTTTTTAATAGCACTAGACTCGTTTTGCATAATATTGTGTTTATTTCAATGTTACTTTATGGTCGAGTTTAGAGCGAGAATTTTGTAAGTCAGAAAAAAACATGAAAGGTGGATAAATGCTGCCGAAAACGTGAAATAGAAATCTAGTGTTATCGCTGACCGTATTGGCAACAGTGAGATGAGAGAGAGAGAGAGAGAGAGAGAGAGAGAGAGAGAGTGGGATTGAAAGAAAGTATGATGAAAAAATGAGAAAGGGCCGAACCAGCACATCTGCCTTTTAATTAAAGTAATTACCGCAAAAAAGGAAAGGACAAACAAGTTTTCAAACATTAAAATTTCTATTCCATTTGCGTTTCTCATTATTTTTATGAACTGGATACAGTTTTAAATGTTTTTATTTCATGGAATGACAATTTGAGAAAGCTTTAATTCGGCATTAACCAAATTTCTACGATAGAAATGTTTCAAGAAAAATGCATCTTAGAAAATTGTGGGACACAGTTGAAAGAGCTTGGGTCGGAAATTCTGAGAAACGCTGATATGCAATGTGAATGTGGATGATGTGTAAGTACCCGGAGAGACTTGGAACCTCCGATTATGTTTTGTGAAAGAGGAGGCAAAGGATCTGCTATCAGGAGAACCAAAGTTACATTTCCTTAAATTAAAAAACTTACTAGTATAAGACATGACAAGCGCTGGCAAACTCGGGAATGTTTGATTGGTCGCGATATAGAACCCGCCGTTGTCCAGAGGCTTGATCTTGTAATGTTTCACATGATATCCCCTTCCCTCCTCCCAGTCCTTGACGCTGAGGCTGAACCCATGAGGATTGTGCTCTGCAGGGCGAACCAGGAAAGTGCCTCGAGGGTTTATTTCAGCTAATAGCAATTTGTCAGCTTCTTTTCTCGACACCGTTGGGAAAAACCAACTGCAAATAAAGGATCGTTATTTTTCAATTACTCTTATTAATATCAACATAATCTAAAACTTGTAAATATAACTTTTTGTCTATTTTATTATCTTAACTAATATATATCAACACTCATATCATAAACGTGAAAGTTTAATGCATACATAGTGCTCTTACTTCTTAATACTTTTAATAATTGAACCTTTAAATGAAATTTCGGAAATAACTACAGATCCGGGGACATAATTTTTAATCAACAAAAAAATATATAGAAAAAGCAGGAAAAATGGCAGCAGCAGTTAGTTTAATATAAAGAAAGACTACATAAGTCTTTCTTGATATTTTTATGGAGTAAGGTAACGATGAAGACCACTATCATCTCTCCTGGTTTTATGAAACAACCATCACCTATAGACACCTTTGACGTTAGTATGTAGCAAGAATAGGAAGGGCTCTGAAAATCCCTAACCGGGCATGTTGCTGCTCAGGACTCCACCACCAATGATCTTGTAATAACCAAAACCTATGCTCGTCTCGTACAAACTTCTAGGTAGGGACTAGGGAAGCAGTTGACTTATTCTACACATGGGGCCCGTACAAACACGTGGCACGTTAGATGCAAAGGTGGTCTCATTGTTTGAGGATAAGACGACCTTGTTTGCTTATCTCAGTAACAAATGAAAATAAATACGTAGTTATCGTGTAATATCGGATGAACGAGTACATCTTTTAAACGTAGATCAATAAAAGCGATTAATTTTCCTCGCCTTTGCCTAAATCAACAATCACCTGTAAACTGAGATTTGGCTTGTTTTTGTGTCCTCAGGATACACCTAGTATCTTATAATGTCGCTTAGCTTCGTTCCACCTGTTCTATTTGTATGGGGAAACTTAAAAAGTTTAAGTTTTTCTTTTTTTCTTATCTTGAATACCTTCCCTGGATTTCCACAAATAAATCAAAACCAAAATTAGCAAAATGAGTCCAGCAGTTCTCGAGTTTTAACAAGCCTAAGGAACAGCAATTAATTTTTATACATAAGAAAGAAGAAGATATAATGTATAACACCACCAAGTGAGAAAAGAAGATATAACATTACGTCAAATGTTTTAGACGTTGCGATAGATGTAACAAAACTCACTCTTCACACTCCACGGAGCTCTCTTCCGCCACAAAGTTAGCTGGGACCAGTCCCTCCCGCCTCGTGGTGAGATGTAACACCCTCCACCAGTCGGTCTCCGCGTCGCTCAGCACCTCCATGCGGTCGCCTTTCCGGAATGAGATGTCCGACTCCGCTCGCGCGGTATACGCGCACAGCGCCTTTACTACACGACGACCTCCGTTTGTTATACCTGGAATGATGAAATAAAGTCAACAACATTATCTACAGAGATTAAGCCGAGGTTAGATTTGCTCTCCTAATATTTTTCTACCCAATAATGTACCAATTTCGTTACGCAGTTACGTGTTCGCGTGTGACCGCGAATTTCTGCTCGAGAGCTAGGTAAAATCCGCTAACGTATCCCGGAATGTATTTCGTTTTGAACATATTTTATATGCGTGGTTTCGATTTGTGATAGCTCCACTTGCGAAACTCCGCGTACTCTCCCTTGTCTCTATAAACAACCATTTCCCTTTTGAACTAGATCCGACAAAGACGCATAGGTATATTTCATTTTTCTATTTAGAAATTAGTTGGTGTGCCACCAACTTTACTATGTAGGTTTAACTTAAACACGAAGAATGTGTTGCGGTTACTTGGGAGAAAACAAATATCTATATATTAATAGGTGATGTCAAAACTTTGGACCCCTTTTTACGGAAATTGCTATGACGCAGCAGCATAAAATTTGGCTCAATTATAGTTTATGTGTAGGAGAAGTGCAAAACGCTAATTGTTTTCAATAATAATTCACTGAACCATCTAGTGATTTAAGATGTTTCAAATTGAAATGTACGCCATGTTAATGTAAATTAAACACCGCAAAGTTGCTTTAAACTGACACTTACATGCTCCTGGGTTGCGTGTGCGCACAATATCAGCAGGTCTACGCGACACAGCGCGGTTGTTCGGCTCCCCCGTGTACCGCGTTTCCAGCGAGGGACACGTCGTGAATCCTGCTTCGTTCTTCTTGTACGCGGGATACACTGGAATAAAATTAAACATAATAAGACCACTAGATTACACTTTCGACATTATCTATTTATACGTGATGCCAAAACTTTTACGAAAACGACGACGAATGATTTTACGAGGTGTATAAAATTTGGCATACTCATAGTTTACGTGTAGGCGAAGTGCAGAACGCTAATAGTTTTCAATAATAATGCTTATAAAGTACATTTAATCAATAAATAAAACTTTACCCGCACTACCATGCGTTTGACACACACAAACAAATATATTGATGATAACGATAAAAGATCACAGATGGCGCACTAAAAAGTTTGGAAACAAATTGGTCTTGAGAAATGAAGATGGCGTTCTTATCAACAAGCTATTAAAATATATTACGGTCGAATTTCGACCAATGGGCGACCACTAGTAATCTTAAATAAACAACGTTCTGCAAAAGAGATATGTAAATATATACAACGTGTCCCAAAATTCAACGATAAGCGGGCACCAGTAGGTGCGCCTACTCATGACTACTTAAGGAAAAATAAGAAAAAAAATCTAAGTCGTTTTTTCTTTTCATTGTGAAATAAATATTGAAATTTTTCGACACTTGACACCCTTAACCATATTTTAAATTATTATGACCACAATTTTGTTTATTTTTTTGTTATTTATTGTGTATTGGCAACCTAAATAGTACTGCTACCCACCAAATTCCTTAAAGCGCCCACAATACTAATAGTTTTTTACAAAAAATAATTGAAATTTTATTTTGTGTCAAATTTTGTACGATTTTTATTTACAAACAACTTTCACTCATCGTGTTGTAAAAAAAATGTAAGGACACTAGTGCGGCAAGTTATTAAAAAAATTGACGCATCTATCCAAGATTTTAAAATGGTATAATACTATTAGGAAACTAGTAAAAAAATAAATTTGCCGACTATTTAAGAAGAAACGGGAATCAAATTCCTTAATTATTATCATTCATAGTTCTAATTACATTTGCAACGCAGGTACTGGAAATAGGTTATCGTTATTGAGAAATATTGAATGATTCAAAACAAAAAACGTTATTAGTTTAATTTATTTATTACATAATTAACATTACAGTAAATGTTCAAATTGTTTTCCACCGGCATTAATACAGGCACGACATCTCCTTAAAAATGATCCTTTAATTTGTCTTGCGTACTCCTGCCATTGATATGATGCGCAGCCTCGTCGATTTTTTGACGAAGATCCTCCAATGTTTTTTTTATGTTATAGGAAGGCAAACAAGCAGACGGATTTCCTGATTGTAAGAAACTCACGCCTCCTATAGACACCAAAAATGGTAATGGTGCGTTGCCAACCTGAGGTCAGGATTGTGATAGGTTATATAATGGAAAAGAAGTCCAGCGGGTTTAGTTCGGGTGAACGAAGTGGCCATAAGATCGGACCAAGGCGCCCGATCCATCCCGTTTCTTCTTAAATAGTCGGCAAATTTATTTTTTTTACTAGTTTCCTAATAGTATTATACCATTTTAAAATCTTGGATAGATGCGTCAATTTTTTTAATAACTTGCCGCACTAGTGTCCTTACATTTTTTTACAACACGATGAGTGAAATTTGTTTGTAAATAAAAATCGTTCAAAATTTGACACAAAATAAAATTTCAATTATTTTTTGTAAAAAAAAACTATTAGTATTGTGGGCGCTTTAAGGAATTTGGTGGGCAGCAGTACTATTTAGGTTGCCAATACACAATAAATAACAAAAAAATAAACAAAATTGTGGTCATAATAATTTAAAATATGGTTAAGAGTATCAAGTTTCGAAAAATTTTAATATTTATTTCACAATGAAAAGAAAAAACGACTTAGATTTTTTTTCTTATTTTTCCTAAAGTAGTCATGAGCAGGTGCACCTACTGGTGCCCGCTTATCGTTGAATTTTGGGACACGTTGTATATGAAACAATGGCTGCACGTCGTATGCCATTTGTGAGAAAGACAATAGAAACGGAACCTATGCCGAAAGTGAAAAAATTGGACTCAATGCTAAGATGTTGAGACCATCAATCTGCATTCAGATCCATCAATCTGCATTCAGATCATTCGCCATTGCGCATTAAGCTCAGTTAATTTAAACAATTATTCTTTGCATAGTCATAGGCTCATATTCACACGCAAAAGATTACGCGCAGACGTCTTTATGCCCGTACGGGCACGCATAAGTTCGCAAGCACACACACACATAAACACACAATCAAATTTATCCTTAATTAAGGGTGTAAAAAAATCAAGTGGAAACGGAATCCAATTCATTTCCACAAAGCAGTTTTCTAGTAGAAAACTTAATAAGCCCTCGAACACTCGAGCACAATTTACAAGCAAAAATTTCAAGTCGTTTTTCTTTTTACATCACGCCACCTCACTGAGTGCTCGAATAACATTTAATTCGCAATTTTACCGCCTTAATTGCGATTCGGGTTGTACGGTAGAGGGAGGGGGAGAGGTTGAATTTTCATAAACTGAAATTGTTATGAAAATTTAATTCTTTTTGTCCCTAATAATAATCTGTGGACTGAAGTTGCCATCTTAACATGAAACATTTCTTTTGTTTTCTACTCTATATTTTTATTACAAAGGGATAATCTACACCGCTCAGCTGATTTTTAAGTTAGTGTGATCAAGAATAGGTTTGTGGGTCAGGAAAGTTGAAACGACTGACGATAATGCCGAAAGTGAAAAAGTACCTTACGATATTTCCCCGTGTAAGTCCGGGCTTCTTTGCAGAAGAGACCATCGTCTTCCTTCGTGCCAGGCGTAGGCAGCATAGGCTTATCGTTACTAAACCCGTGACATTGTGCTAGGTGGTAGAGTTTCACAGCGACTCGCCGCACTGGTACTACCGCCTTACCTATTCTTGTCGCTATCACGTCAGTGCTTGGTGCTTCCCGATGGTAAGAAATTCACGCCGTCTAGAGACACCAAAAGTAATCTTGGTGCGTTGCCACCCCAAGCCGGGATGTTAGGCCTCGAGCAAAGGTAAGTTTACCGGCTACCTTACCCTTCAAACCGGAACACGTCGTGACGTTATAGCGGCAGGAATAGGTGAGGTGGTATTGTAATGTGACCATATCAAACTAGGTGCAACATTTCAAACGGAAAATATAGGCGCAATACTGTATACATGTCGCCCCGCCCTTGCTTCCTACCTTCAATATTGATTCAACAACACAACCACATGTAAAAAGGGCGTGCCATAAATATTGGGCCTCATAAACTACTGTACGAGACATGGCGACACTCCTTGAGCCTGCTTACGTCATATTTAAACGTCGCTGTATATATGATGAAAAATTGTAGTAGATACATGATTTGACGTCCATATCATAATTGATTACGCCGATGTATGCTACTCAGATCTCAACCAAACACTTCTGAACAAACTGGATCGTCTACTAAACAACTGCATACGCTTCATTTTTGGTTTGCGTAAA
>NJDD01000337.1:1486798-1501611 GCA_002245505.1 Calephelis nemesis
CTAAACTGTTAGAGGTTAACTAGTATAGAATGCTATATAGCGTTAAGTGTAACCTTTGTACTTAGTTGTGCATAAAATTAAATAAATAAATAAATAAATAAATAAAATCATAAAACAATCGATATTCCGCCGACTTGCTCAGAAACATACTTTGCATAGTATATTAAAGTTAAGCGTATTTAACTTTTTTTATTTTAGTTTGCATATTTCCCCGTGTTAGCCTGTGTCCTCTGTATAGATGGTCTATCTGCCCTTTGGGAAATCGTAAGAGATAAGCATTGGTTAAATGGGGCACTATCAACTAGACCACTAATGAACGAGCGCTGTGCAGCAACTTGCCCGGGTACGGATTCACCATTCAGCATCAGCCGTAGATCAGCTCAGGAGTCATGAAGTTGAACCGGAGCTGCGAACCGGCTCGTAGTTCAGCTCAACTTATCTATGGGAATCATGTTCGTGAACTGGCTCTCGAACAGAACCATATATTATTACAGTTTGTTTAGTCGTTGGCCAAAGATAATAGTAATCAGTTCGAAACATTTTAATTGAACTGCGATCTGAAAATTATTGATTTGAGCTACAGCTCTAATTTAAATATTATATTATCTGAATATTTGAACCGGTTCAGAGTTTACTCACCTTTGCCACCGCCTTACTTATTTCACTCACCATTAAGACAGTGTCACGTTTCGGCCTAGACTCAGAGGATAGGCTAACCTCTAGACTTACAAAAGATATCTAACATCCTTACCAACGAGCAGCGACGCACTTATAACTCTATGATGTCTATAGGCTACGATTGTCTTACCATCAGGAGAGCCATGTGCTTGTTCACAGTCGTAAGAATATACTAGCAGTATATTCACATATATAATTATTTTTATGCTAAATACGTTAATGCTAAGATAACCTTACGTAACGAGATACTGTAACGGCGAGAAATTATGTTATGCCAACAGATTTTAATTGGAGTGAGTAGCCACAAAACTGTCTACTCTATCTGCATTAGAGGAATAGCAGATTTTCTCCAGCTAAAGAGTTAATCAAGACTCAACGACAATAGAATTTTACCATCTGGCCTCAGTTGCGGAGTAAGTGATAAGTAAACCAATGCTCGCCTTTTGAGGGCAGCCTGGATAGCCAATTGGCGTATATCATATAAGGATTAAAGGTTACAAAACCGAATATCTATGCAGCCTACGCCCTAAGCTTCACTAGCGTAAAAGTAAATTATACATTTTTTTATACAAGAGGAGGCAAACGAGCAAGTGGGTCACCTGATTGAAAATGATCACCGCCACCCATGGACATCCGCAACACCAGGAGTATCACAGATGCGTTGCCGACCTTTAAGGAATGAGTACGCTCTTGTCTTGAAGGTCCCTAAGTCATAGTTGCTTGGGAATACCGCCCTCAGTAACTGATTCCACATAGGGTTGTGCGAGGTAAAAAATGTCTTCGGAATCGCACAGTTGTAGATCGCCACGCATCAAGATGGTTTGTAAATTGTTGTTCTAACTTATTTATTTTTCTACAACGACTTCATGTACAGACACATTATCACGACTTTTAACGTTCAATATAAGTTCAGGTGCACTGCCACCGGTTGCCGGTGTACACAACATACACACGTACGTACATCACGACCTTGACTTACCCACAATAGCGCGGCACTTCAAAGAGCTATCGGAACGGTATTTTGACATAACGGCTGCTCACCCAAACCTGGAGTTAGCATCCTCGTGTAACTATACACCTTTGACTAAGCATAGGAGATCCCGTTAGATATTATCAGATCCCGGCACCGAGTGCGACCAACACTAGCTTCCGACGCAATTACAACATAAACTTACAAAACACCACACCACACCGTCGCCGCCGGCTTCGGCAACGAAGGTTTTTTCCGCCCGGTGCCTAACGCCAAACGACTAGCAGCTACTCTTTTCAATCAATCCACTCAGTAACCAAAGTATCGGGAATCGGTCTCCAGGGTGACAGCCCTTGTTGCTGACGTTGAAGGTAACAGTCTAATCTACCTAAATAATGATGTCCCGGGCTGAGCGCTCCGCTCTCCCACAAGATCTACGAAAGTTGTATAAACCGCGAGATTAGCAACATAATACATAGTCATTTCAAAAACAAAAACTACTTTTAATACGTATATAGACAAATAAACACAGCTGAGATTATTATTTCCTATTTAGTTTCGGTTTAGTCCGTCCAATTAAAAGAGTGTCTGCCTGTGTCTGTGTTATGGGTCAACGATTCTAATACATAGAAATACTTAAATAGATACACGAATAAACTAAATAAACACCCAGACCCGGAAATGCAGACATCTAAATATTCATCACACAAATGCCTGCCCCGTCGGGAATCGAACCCGAGCCTCGCGGTTGGTCAGCGTAGTTAGGCGTGTACCTACGCTAGCCACTCGATGCGATGCTAGCGATGACACTTAGACATGATGCTGATATTGATAAAATACAAATTAAATAATTCGAAATTTAAAAATTTGTAATTTGACAACTTTTATACTTTGCAAAAAGTTTTTTTTTAATAACGTCCACGGCATTCCCATGGTGCAACTGTTCACTTGATTCAAGTTACTTACACTTTCATTAAACCGACAGGGTCAATAACATAAGTAACAAGTGACAATAACCTATAACAGGTTTTATGGACTAATTTAAAAAAATAGGCCATAAATGGTCTCATCTACCAATCATCTCTGTGGTGTAGCGGTCCAGGTCCGGTTTGGACTTGACTGCATGACGTCCCGGGTATGATTCCCGGGTCGGGCAATAAAAAGAAAATGGTTTTCTAATTTCCTAATAAAAAAAGTGTTGCTCGGGATTGGATGTGCCCGGTTGGCGATAGGCTTGCCACCTATCACATTGTGGGACTTAGTGTCTTAGGCTAGTCGTGGGTGCCCTGGTTGTGCCTCTGCCTACTTCTTCGGGGATATGGGCGTAAAGATACTTTTTTTCTTTTTCTTGTCTACCAAAACTCATCAGCCGCACATAAGTAAAAATATCTTGAATTTTAAAAATATAAGAGTTATTTTTAAAACAAAAGAAAATCTCTGGGAACACTAAAGACAGACCCTTTCATGGCTTCCTTTGTCCTATCACTCAAAGATAGAACTATAGCCCCAGAAACTGGAGCACCCCTATTTGCTAAAAACTTCGACCTATATCAACAGATAGACGAACAATAATTGTCTATTTAGGACGTAGAATAATAAAGCTGTTAAGTAAAGTACTACTTTATTATCTATGGATTTCCATTTCATAAATCAGAGTAATGTTGCGTGTATATTGGAACACGTATACGACATTATAGAGAAGCCGTACTAAACCGACTTAAGAGTATTATTTTTTAAAATGTATTGAAATACATTAATACTACATTACAATGTTAGTGGATATAAATTAATTTCATTTATTCCTAATAATTTTCTTGATAGCTCTGCAGCTATGACGTAAGCTTTGGTGAGTGTGACCAGGAATTTAAAAGCCTGATTCCACTCGCATTTTTTCAAGCTCAAAATGGCGACTGACGGCAGGATATCACCCCTACTTGTTGTATGTTTTCCCTGCCCACTGAATTTGCCTACTCACTAAGAGATTTGCTTCCTCTTTTATCATTCGAATGGCTACAAACTGGATCTCTACCATGGGAAATGTTTTCTAATGAACTTAATCTAAGTGTATTCAAGAAAAAAGTAAGAAAAGAGTGAATAGACATTTTATAGCTTAGTGCACTTACTTGGTGCTAGTGGTGATCGAGGAATGTAGGTGGATGGATTTCGATTCTACCTCTCTAAAGCTAGTCAGTCAGTAATGACAGTCAATAGTAGTAACACACATTTTAGTTATTGCTCGGCATTGTCGTGATCCGTGTTCGAGGGAGCCGGTGCATTTTATCATGTACCATTTTTAGGATCTTAATCCTAGCCATGAGATAGCGCACCAATAACATCTCTGGTGCTGTTAGTGATAGCTGCCAGGCACCTCTGCTTATTCGCTTTAAACAAATCTTTTATTCCATGTAGCTAAGAACCTGTCGAAACAAGTCAGCTTCCAAACAATAAGTCTGCATCTGAATCAGTCCATCCGTTCAAAAGTTAAGACGCCACAGGCAGACAGACACACATACACGTCAAACTTATAACAACCTTTGTTTTCCATTTGCAAACAAGCAGACGGATTTCCTGATGGTAAGAAATTCACGCCGCCTAGAGACACCAAAGATGGTAATGGTGCGTTGCCAAACTGAGGTCAGGATGTTAGGCCTCGAGCAAAAGTAAGTTTACCGGCTACCTTACCCTCCGAACCGGAACACGTCATGACGTTATGGCGGCAGGAATAGATAAGGCGGTGGTACCAATCCGGGCGAGTCGCTGCGAAACTCTACCATCTAATCAGATGTCACGGTGTTAGTGATGATAAGTCTCTCTCGCCTTTTACGAGCTGCCTGGCAAGAAAGGCAGATGGTCTATTCTGCAAAGGAGCTCGGACCAACATGGGGAAGAAGTATACGCGGGCGAAGCCAGCCTCAGCTAGTTTTTCTTTACGGCAAAAGACAGCAAACAGGCACGCGGCTCCCCTGATGGTGAAAAATCGTTCTAGCCTATAAACACCATAGACGACATAGGTGTCAGGCGTATTGTGAGAGTTTACTGGCTACCCTACCATTCGGACCGGAACATGACAGTCATTATGGCGGCAGGAATAGGTAGAGGCACCGTATCTCTACTCTTGCAATTTACAGCGCTCTACCAATTATAGTGGTCTTGCTGCTAAGGACCCATTTAACTTTACCTTCGCTCTAGCGAGCTGCCTGGCACAACGACAGAATATGGTTTATTCTACACAGAGGACCCGGACAAACACGGGTAAAACCAGTTATAGAATAAAGTTATCGCCCCTGTGGTCTAGCGGTTCAGGTGTTAGACTTATGTAGTCAAGTATAACAGGTTTTATAGATAAATAAGGCCATAAATGGTCTCATCTACCAATCGCGCATCTACGAAGGGTGTAACGGTCTAGGTCCCCCGGGTCGGGCAACAAAAAGAAAATTTTGATTTATCCAATATTCTAATAAAAATAATGTTGCTCGGGATTGGATATGTGCCCGATTGGCTTGCCACCTATCACATTGCGGGACTTAGTGTCTTCGGCTAGTCGTGGGCGCCCTGGTTGTGCCTCTGCCTACCTCTTCGGGGACATGGGCATGAAGATACTCCTACAAGCTGCTGGACAGGACGACAGATGATCTTTTCTACACAGAGGACCCAGACAAACACGGGTAAAAACAGTTACAGAATAAAGTTACAAAGTAACACGAGAATTACAATCAACAAAGAAGCAGTTGTTCTGCTAATCACAGTGGCAGTGATATAGCAGTCTCCATACACTTGACCGAAGCTAAATGGGTCTTTGGCCGCTGTTTAACCTTATTATCGCTCTCATTTGCTTCTTGTACTGTCGCTGCTATATATTACAACACTTTAGTGTTCCATTTTAGGCACTTAAATATGATATGCAAATGTGTGTCATCCCATATCGGCTTTCACAGATAGAGTCTCTGTTTAACTTTATTTTGTGTGATAGGTTAGCGAACAAGCACCCGGGTCTCTTAATACTAAGAGAGAGAATCGTGGCCTAATTATCCTTTGATATAATTTTTTTCATTGAATATCTTCCTAAGATTCATCATAGTTTTAAAAAAAACTCGCGACAAAATAATGAAGTAGGTACGTGCGGCAATGTTATGTAAGATTTTCATATAAAATAACGTTTTTACTTAAAATGCCCAATTTAGTGTGGCATTCTATAAAAATAGGAGCAAATTGACACATAGCCCGGACTTACTTCACACCTCTGCCACATCGCACACTGTGATCGATTTGATCCCCACTAACTACTTTGCATAAAGCGAATACCCATGCAAATCTAGTGTGGGTAGTTAAATACACAAATTATATCCTTCCTATTATTATTAATATTATAAATGCGAAAGTTTGTATGTTTTTTTGTTACTCCTTCACGCAAAAACTGCGGAACCAATTTTAATGAAATTTGACATACATATATATTTGAGAGGGTAACTTAGATTCACACAGGATATATTTTTATCCCGAAACAATGTTCCTGTGGGACCGATAATTACGAGGGCAACGCCGTGGGCAACAGCTAGTAGTACTTAATATAAATATAAATTCAAAACATGATCAAACTAATTGTAGATACTAGATAAATAATTATTGATCCAAAAAACATCCATTAGAATGTTTTTTATTGTATCTTTGTTTTTTAAAGGTTCCTTTTTTTAACTATATCGTCTGAAAGCTTGAAAGTATACCTACATGTTGGATTAAAATAAAATAACAATTTGAAACAAGAAAACTTAATAAAAGTTTGAATATCAGAAATTTGTGATGTTTTTAAAGTTTGCCTTAATAAATTGCTCTGTAATTTTAAAACTAGGCCTTTGAGGTACATTTATTTGCATATTTAATAAAAGTTCATGATTTCTTTTTCTTATTTTTTTATTCATTTTTTATCGATACTTATTTCAGTTGATCAAGTTTCGATAAATCACATTGTATATTAAGTAAATCATTAATTAGCAATTAATGTACTAGTTTAATATAAACCACATCTGTCGTAGACGATTGTACATACGCGTGTCCGATGACACAAGCGAAGCTGGCATTGATTGATACTTTCCTTTATCAATGTATCAATTGAATTTAATTTAAACTCAGATTGTAACAAGCAATTTTATGGCTTCAATAAATTTTTGTAATCGAATTGATGGTCGGAGTTGCGTAAAATGGGCAACACTGGATTAATGGCTTCGAAAATAAAACAACCATTGGATGGTGAATGGTGAAATTATCGGGTTTATAGTGTTACAATCATACATACAGTACTACTACTAAGTACTACTATTTAAATTATGCGCATCGGCATTACACTTTTTACTCGTTATGCTTTTACTAGATGTTCCGGCGAACTTTGAACTGAACGGCAGTAATTAAATGTCGTTTTCCGAACTTCGTTTCGACTGTTCAGTTTGTACGGGAAAAATTAAAATGTCATTTTTACTAGTTTCGTCACTGTTGTAAGGGACAAAAAGGGTTCTAAGCTACCTCTCTATTAATTTTCAGCGTAATCGGTTTAAATTTAAAGACTGATTCATCTTGCACATTTTTTTTTGTTTTCATAATTTTAAGATGTATTCTGCTATTCGGGGCGAAGACAAATCCAATCCAAAAACCATGAAAATTAGTCCAGCAAATTTCGAGTTATAAGTATTAATCGAGTTATATTAATTATGTGTAATAACAACTCTACATCTCTAAAATACATTCGGATTTCCGAAGCTTGACGAATGTAGCCAAAGCGCTTTAAACAGTACTACTTTATTGCGAGTTGACATTTTGATTGAAACAAATTATACTATATTTGATATTTTCCATCGTCGACGCTTGGTCAAACTTTTAGATATAAGCTGTTATTATACAAATAGCCTGCCAGTTTCGCTTTTTATATAAACTAAGCCTTAAAACCTAACTGTTGTAAAAATCGAAAAATAAATCAAAAAAACAGTATACAAATAGTAAGTAAATAATTAAAATAACTAATTGATTTTGTAACATCTCAGTAACATTCATATTCCGCAAATAAATATTTTTTTTTTCTCTCTTAAATATCTTCATCATAAAATCCACCAAAACATAAGACCGGCAGCAATAAGTAGCAATAATTGTATCACACATCACAAGTTGGTAGAATATGTAGGAACGTCTAAATAATTTTATAACATCTCTGTAACATTGTGTTTAAAAAAATGTCAACGCGCAAAAAAATACCACTTGTATGGTTCATGTGAATAAAGATTATGCTGATTCTGATTCTGATTCACATTCGGCAAATAAATGTTTTTTTTTCTTTTCTTTCTTAAATATCTTAGTTTCGGTGCATCATAACTCATAAGGTATCTTCATCATAAAATCCAGCTAAACATAAGACCGGAAGCAATTCCTCTAGTATCAAAGCATCAAAAATCAAAGTTCATGTAATGCATTCTTCTGGCGCGATTAAAAGCCACAATGCGAGAATGCCATGTAGGATTTGAAGAATTCCGATATTATCGCGAAGCCAATAAAGAAAAATGCTAGCTCGGAATTACAGCATCGTGCGAAACCATTTCAAGCATTGTTCTCAGTGTGACCGGCCAGTAGCGTACTCGGGGCCCGTGCAAGGGGCCCTTGGCCTATCGGGGGCCTCGAAAACCAATGTATAATTTTACACATTTTTTTATATTTCAGATGCTTAATTAAATTACCTTTAATACTACTTATTAAATTTAAAGGTTGGTATATTATATCAGGTTTATATTCTAACCGTATTATTAATAAACGTAAACAACAGGCTCTGAGGCTTAAGATGCCATTGTTTTAGTCAGTTGTTAGTGTAATATGGTTATATTGTTAATTTAAATCTTGGAGTACTTGAAAAAATGTTTATTAGCCAGACGGTTAAGGCTTGTTTTGTTTGTAGTCAGGCGATCTGATGGTTTTGACGGTGGATCCGATGAAGCCCCAGGTTCGGTTCCCATGCTGGGCAACAAAAACAAAACATGTTTTTTAATTTTTTTAATAAAAGTAACGTTGCCCGGAATTGGATATATGTTCCAGGTTGGCGATAGTTTTACCACTTATCACAGTGTGGGACTTCAGCTAGTCATAGGTACCCTGGTTGTACCTTTGCCTAGCTCTTCAGGGATATGGGCGTGAATACACTTTTTTCTTAAATTATATTAGGATATTTTCAAATAGCATATAACCTCAAGAACTAACAAATGAAACTCTTTATTGTTATGGGTTATCTATCATAGATTTAATTATCAAAATGTTTGAGTACAGTTGTTGTTAAATATTAAATAACAGGGTCACAGTATGAACTAAGACGGCCCTGGTTATTAAGATCTGAAATTTTCCGCTGCTTGACTTGAATGATTACATGATAGGTAATATGGCACGCTTTTGGTAGGTTTATGCGCTATACATTCCCGTATTTTTATTAAATAGGCACCAATAGATCATATTATAAATATACGTTAATGTAAACGACATCCATTATCTAGCAGCAAAGATACTTAAATGTAAGAATCGCTATTACTTGAAAAACGTTTATGATTACATTACATTGCAATATTTTTACAACATTTATTATTTATATTAATATCTCAAAAAACGGTAAAAGTATCCCACTTTTCCAATACCAGCCTTGCCAGTCTGGCAGTACTGTATAATCTTGTATATTTTTATGGACATTTCGAACGTTCTGTCGTTTTCAGAGCGAGGTGTTTCCGACTTTTGCGACCGAAGCATTATCTCAGATTATTATGTCAACGAAATAGCCTCTTCTCTTCAAGCTCTGTATTAAGCAATGCTTTTAATATTCCATTTTAAGCTTGACACAACAAACAATGCATAATTATTTTGTCATTGTTGAGAAATTCAAACGTTGATATTATTTTTGTATGAAAATTCCCACACTTTTTATCACTGCATTGAAGTATTAATTTATTTCTCTAGTCAAAAGAATTTTATTTACTGTCTTGCTTGATAAATTTCTTCTAAATATGGATTTTAAAATAAAACACTATATGCGAATAGACATTAATTCCAACAAATTTTTTTCATTTACGGAAGCGCTTCAAAAAAACTTCCCTATTATTTTTTCAGAATGTAGACATAGTTCTTTTACGATTTTTAAAAAAATCGAAAAAGAAGGAGGTTTTATATTTGAATGTATGTTAATTGATTACATAGTCATTTTTAATAGATTTAAAAACACCATTTTGAGTATACTTCCAAGTGCAAATGTGATGGATCCGATGATGGAAACCTAGGTAAATCGAGAAAAATAGCTAATATTTTGTGTTGCAGTTTTACTGCGCAATTAAAAATGTACCCATTGAATCTTAATTCCTTTACATCCACAGGCACACGCTCTACATCAATAAATTGTCCAGGATCGTAAGGCTAGTTTCACTATTATAAAGCCTTCACCCCACCAGTATAATTAGCTTATGTGGCTGATAAGGTAGAAATAAAATCTCACACGAGACGCATGCTAGGCTTCCTGCATGCTAGGCTAGGTCTTACTCCGGCTTATTGAGCTACTACCGCAAAGAGGATTATGTGGGTATACTATCGACTTCTGTTGTTTAAGCTGGATTGGGTGCTTGTTTACTTGTCGCAGTGGACAATTCGTGCGGAGAATATATACAATTTTAAACGTATAAAGTGGGCCCCGGCTTCGCACGGTTATGAAACATACATAATATAAACCTTCCTCTTCAATCACTTTATCTACTAAAAAAAAGCATCAAAATCCGTTGCGTAGTTTTAAAGATTTAAGCATACAACGGGACATAGGGACAGAGGAAGCGACTTTGTTTTATACTATGTAGTGATAAAACAGCAATGAAAAAAAATGTGTGCGTGTACTAACGTACACTCGTATGAAGTGAAACTTCTTTATGACGTTATTTTTCAAAAAATAATTAACTATATGCAACTTTACAGAAATTGGTTAAATAAAGTTTAATTAGATAAAGCGTAACGAAAAAAATGTTACTCTACATTTTTTTACCAACCCCAATAAAGAAGTTTCACTTCAAAAATCTGTATTTGAAGTATTTTTAACAACAATGATTACTACGTATTATGTACAAATACATAGCCCAAAACGATGTTTATTAAATCTGTTTTCTGTTCATTTTTCATTCAAAAACTACTGAACATATTTTTACCGAACTTTGTCTAATAGCAGCAGCTTATAGTCCGTGTCAACATTTAGGATACATTTAACTGCAGAAGATCTTTCGTTCCCATCTCTAATCCGCGAAAAGTCACATATACATGTGTACGAAGTTGCGGCAACTGCTGATATATTTTTTACGGTGCCATAAAATAATTAATCGCCTCTCTAATTAAAGCGGTCCGGTGTCGGATTTGACTTTTTGAGGTTCCGGGTTCGATCATCTGTTCGGGCAACTATAAAACTAGAAAATATGTATTTTAAATTTTGTAATGAAAATAACGTTTGATATTATGTGCTCAGTTGGCGATAGGCTTGTCAACTATTCATTGTGGGATTTAGTGTCTTTAGCTAGTCTTGGGTGCCCTGGTTGGTTGCCTACCTCTTCAAGAATATAAGCTTGAAGATACTAAACAAAACCAATTGAAGTTAAGATTATTAGCAATTAAAGTTTGAATGGAATGCGATCCACTTTAAATCATAAAACTTAAAGCCACACTCAAAGACATCAATTATTATCATTATTTCGTTAGTCATTAAATCAATATTTTCCATACGAAATTGTGACTTAATGATACATTAAATGTTATTTGACGTCTCTTAGTGTGGCCGATAGTCATTTATCAAGCATTTCTAAAACATGCTATTAAAAAAACTGTTTTGGTTAGCATGGAATTGAGTTATGGCAGTAAAGAAGTGTTACCTTGATCATATTTTTTATCATAATAATAAGCCTTGAATAACACAACTATAATTACTCAATAGAAAAAATACAAAATAAGGTCCAAAATTGATATTTCATTGAATTTCAAGCTCAATATTAAATAGGTAAACGATTTCGAAGATCTCGTTCAAATTAATTGAAGTAATTAATTAATGTTTCACGTGCATGTTCCAAATTTTGATTAAATGTCATATTTGTAATTAAATAATTTCTATAAATCGCACTCATTTGTAATAATCCTTTCGGCGTTACTTCTCGTTAAACTAGCAATGCTTAAATACAAAATCGCCTTTTATGACAACCCATACCCATGACCACCTCGAGTGGCTAGTGTACACGCCTAACTACATCGACCAACCGCGAGGCTCGGGTTCGATTCCCGACGGGGGCAGGCATTTGTGTGATGAACATTTAGATGTCTGCATTTCCGGGTTTGGGTGTGTATTAAATTTATTCTGGTATCTATTTAAGTATTTATATGTATTAGTACCGTTGACGAACACTCATAATACAACCATATCATTTGCTTACTTTGGGGTTAGATTCAATTTGAGTAACTTGTCCTAGGAAATTTATTTATTATTTATTTATTTATCATAATTTTTATTTATTTATTTATCATAATTTTTATTTATTAACGCACGCAAATCTATCAGAGTGTTGTGCAGCAACTACTCCGGGAAGGAATCCAACACCTTACCCGTTCTTGTCACCATAATGACAGTGTTAGCTTTGTCGTATTCCAGTCCCGATGATAGAATAGACAGCCGACTTTCACAATTAGCTTAGCAACCCTGCAATAAGACAGCATTAACCACCTTAAAATATCTATGGTGTCTGTAGGTTACGATTGTCTCTTACCATTGGCAGAGCTGTGTGCTTGATTGCAGTTTTCTCACTTTAAAAAAATTACAAAAACTGTGAATAGTCCAAAGACTCATACCAACTAGGCATGGCCAAAATGTTAGTTACAAAGAAACCGTCATCGTCTCTGCGAGCAGCTTAGGAGACAGTGTGTCTACATACTTCAAAGACGTTATCGATGGCAGGCTCCCTCAAAGACATGTCGGGAATAAATAAAAAAGAAAAGGGCAAATCTATCAATCTATATACATATAGATGATTATAAAAATTAGTCCCCATTTCGCGTGATCATCACATCACGGCCGAACGGGTGGACACATTTTGCCAATTCTTTTTTTATTGTGTTAGAGGAGAGGATTCTTATGGAAGAAAAAAAAAGCAGGGAAAATGAAAAAAAAATGCTGTAATCTATGCAAACTGTTAGCAGCTATTAATATCACGCAACACGAAGTTTGCCGAGTGAGCTAGTACCCAATAACAATACTCAGGTTTTGTCCGATTGTATGAAAAGAGTAATGGCACCTTTGGCACTCGATATTCACTGCCTACTTTATAACAAACTTGGTGTGAAGATATGTATATTAATACCTAAAGGTCTGTCCGGGTCGTGGCGGCGGCTGCAGCATTTATTACCCATGGCGCGGCCCGCCCGCTACCGCGCCAAGCCGCTCCTGTAACAAATAAATAAAATTGTATATTTTCTTTTCTATGAGAAAAGAAAAAATATTTTTGGATATAATTACAGTTTGATCATCTTGTCGAGTAGCTGACATACAAGTCCAAAAGTCCATATTAAAATTACATACATTTTATAAGTAATAGTCTTATCAAATAAGTTTCCGCGGTAGGTAATAGGTATGTCAGATAGTGGGTCTGAAAGGTGCCTACGGGTAATGATGAATGTGGCGATAAGGTCGTGAAGACTCTTTATTATATTAGAAGGCGAACAAACAGACGTATTTCCTGATGGTAAGAAATTCACGCTGCCTAAAGACACCAAAGATGGTAATGGTGTGTTGCCAACATGAGGCCGAGTTGTTAGGCCTCGAGCAAAAGTAACTTTATCGGCTACCTTACCGTCCAAACCGAAACACGTCATGACGTTATGGCGGCAGGAATAGGTAAGGCCGTGGTACCAATCCGGGTGAGCAGGCAGTGTGGTTCTCCTGTGGCAGGGTTCCGTACCTACCCTCCTGACAGGAATATGACAGTGTCATTACCTTAAATTAAGATTGATCCTTAACCAGGCAAGTTGCTGTACAGAAATCTACTACAAGTGCTTTTTTCTGACAAATATATATTTAAGCTATGCGCATTCCTACCGAGCTGCCAGGCCAGTGGTCTATTCTTCTCGGGGGACCTGGACCACAATGGGGAGAAAACATATTGTAACAAACTGTATGTATAATAATGATAAATATCTGGATGACCGAGCTTTGCTCGGTATTTTTTTTTGTTTTTTTCTAAATTGTGTTTTTTGGAAATTATATTTAAGTACGAATCACACAATTAGTCTAACCTCAAAGCAAACAATCATTGACTTCGTTACTTAACAACGGACTTCGTTACTTAACAACGCCATCTGCTGGAACTTTAATTATTCGCCAAAAAATAGTATTTTGTATTCGCCAAAAGATGTCAGGAAGAGTCATAATAAATTGGGACTACTCAAACGCCTCCTATTTGTTAAAAAAGTAAGTTTAAGTCGATAAAACACGAATAAAACACGAATATGACATTTTCTAAAAATGATTCCTAGCTAGATCGATTTATCGCCCCCGAAACCCCCTATATACTAAATTTCATGAAAATCGTTGGAGCCGATTCCGAGATTCCAATTATATATATACAAGAATTGCTCGTTTAAAGGTATAAGATATTCTTGACAAAGATATTTCCCGCGAATTTTGTTATGACCTAGACAGAGACTCTTTAAATTATTTTGTTATAATCGTTCTACACTCATTAAGCACAGACTACATTCCAAACTAATCCCTTAATTATTCACGTCTTATCGATAATCCGCCGATGTCATTGTTACATCAGTGACAAGTTGCAAGTTACGATAATACAATGTATTATACAGGGTGACATTTAAAGCAACTGGAAAAGTTAAACTGGGTAACATCTAAAGCACCAGCCAAATTTTGAGAAACGGTTTGGAATAGACAAAACTTTCGACCTATCAAGTGATTAAAAATTAAAAAAGGATTGTATGGTTTTAACAAACCACGGTAAAAGTGAAACTTGATGAATAAGGTATGTTGGAATAAGATCGGACGGATTTTAGGCCAATTGAAAAGGTGTTGCAAAAACTGATTTTTCTCAAAATCTGTTTTTGATAAAGTACTAAGATATGGTGCTAATGTTTATTTATT
>NJDD01000337.1:1501927-1531858 GCA_002245505.1 Calephelis nemesis
AATAAAACCAGTTATAAATATAAATAATTGGCTTAAAAGTTAAAGTATATGTAATTAAATATTATTTTTTATAAACATTAAAATATTTGTACACCAAACGATGGTAGAATATGTTGATATACTTAAACATTTTGTAACATCTCATTTACTCCGCTTATATTCCGCAAATAAATAATTTTCTTTCTTTCTTTCGCTCAAATTTTAATCATAAAATAAGCTCATATATTACATTTCAAGGTATTGGAGTACGTACTGTGTAAAATATACGGAGGCCGGATGTTATTGTGTATGCGGACCGTGTCGGGGGATTATTGACAAACCGTCAATTTACAATGGCCAGGAGACGGATTGACGGAGCGATACCGAGAAAAACATTTATTACATACACTTCTGTGAACCTTATTGCTTATCTGTGCAAGTACTATGATGTTATCACTGAAAAATGGTTACTGAGTAAGTAAGTATCTTCACGTCCATATCCCCGAAGAGGTGGGCAGAGGCACAACCAGGGCACCCACACCTAGCCGAAGACATTAACGTCAATATTAATAATCAATCCTTACCCAAAACTTGCTGTCCAAGATTGATATTTTGATCCATTTTTATGTTATCGCTTGCCAATAACATATCTGTGGACACGATAAATAGGTATAGGATTGGCCGGCGGATACGCTGCTATCTAGATTCCTGCAAATCTATCTTTAGAGATATATTGTTAACATTGGCCATAAGTCCACAAAGTGATAGGTGGCAAGCCTATCGCCAACCGGGCACAATCCCGAGCAACATTTTTTTTATTTAGAAAATTCGAATTATTTAGAAAATTTTATTTAGCAAAACAAATTTTATTTTTTGTTGCTCGACCCGCGAATCGAATCCGGAAATTAATGAAGTCAAGTCCAACACCTGAACTGTTAGACCACAGAGGCGAAATATGGTCAATGAGATTCATATATCTTAATTAAAAAAATATACGAATGATTCGTATGATTCGTATTCGTATTACATTCAAGCTCCGTAAAAAGTAGAAAGAAATAAATGTCATAATGATAAAAACATACGCAACAAGTCTGACATTACATCCTCAGATTGTTAACATTTTTTTCGTCATCCATATCTCTGTAGTGTTTATTGGCGACAAGTATTTTTTACCTTTCTCTTTGTTTGGGTTCGAATTTCATCCAGTCATCTTAATTAATTCATTAGTCAGAAACAGATGATAGGATCATCATATTACCCAAACTGAAAGCTTCGCTTAAGAAATAAATCTACTTCTAATTATAATAAAGATAACATGTATAAAGTTTGGAAAATTATAATGTCATAGATTAAAAATAAAAAAAAATTCATCTAAGCAAGCATTTGTGAAAGGTTCTTACATTGACAGGTGATAAGAGCTATTTACATGACAGTTTTAAATTGTAAAAAACGGAATAAGAACAAAGCTACATATTAAAACGACAAAATTATTTGTAATTATTGTCCATTGTCTCTAGATCGAAGGATGTTAGGAACTACAAATAAAGGAACTATAAAAAAACTAACTAAGACCTAGTTTGGGAGTCAGAACAAAGCTACAGATTAAACAAGAAAATTAAATTTTTATTCACTAATCATTGTCAATCATTCCTACAATGTGGGATGTTAAGACTTAAGGGTATAAATGATGTAATAATAATAATTTAAAAAGAGATTAAAAAACACAATTTTACACTGTTTATGGATCGTCCCGCAAAATGACGACTGTAAAGAATTATTTAAATGTGTTAGGCCGTAACCTCAAAGGTACAAAAAAATCTATATTCAAAAGTTACAGATTAAAAAAACACGATCTTACATTGATTGAGAGTCATCCCCAAATGACGAATGTTAAAGAAAGGGTCTTTCCCAAAGTGGGCGACAACGACCCCGTGTGGGCGCTATTTTATTAAATTCCAGGCATAACAAATTTGTTACGCGGTTTTTGACATGGAAAAACGTAGGGGCACTAAGAAATAATTAACTTTCAAAGTGGACGCTACATGACACTGGAAACCTTTTTGTTAGACCTTTACCTAAAACAAAAAAAAGCTTAATTCGAAATTTGAACGCACTTTTTGAGAATCATCCCCAAATGACGAATGTTAAGAGCTATTTAAATGTGTTAGACCAGTCTTTCCCAAAGTGGGCGACAACACCCCCATGTGGGCGCTATTTTATTAAATTCCAGGCGAAACAAATATATGAAAAAAAAAGTGGGGACGCTAAGAAATAACTAATTTTCAAAGTGGGAGCTACATGACACTGGAATCCTTTGTGTTAGACCTTTACCTAAAACAAAAAAAAACCACATTCAAAATTAGAACGAAGCTGCAGATTAAAAAGACAATCTTACACTGTAGATCGTCCCCCAAATGACGGATGTTAAAAGCTATTTAAATGTGTTAGACCGTTGCTTTGTGTGTCCGCTAATAAAGGCAATACCGCTGGTTGTTATTGATTGAAGCCACAGGTTGTTGGGGCGTCTCGTCCCCCGCCGCACCTTCACTTTCTTCACAGATTTGCCCCAAAAGCCTTCAATTTTGGTTTAATTTAAACTTAAAATACCATTCATTTATTTGTTTTGGGTGAGACAAGTTTTAATGTATTTCATTTTTTTAAGCTAACAACATTTATTCTGGACATAAGAGACAACAGATATCAAACGGCCAAGACACCAAGTCTACAGGCGACTTGTATCTTTGTTCATCAAAAATTTTATCTGTTTGTCATCTAAAAAAAGCATCTTCACGCCCATATCCCTGAAAAAGGGGCACTCACGGCACCCACGACTAGCGGAATACACTAAGTCCCACAATGTGACAGTCTATCGTGCAAGCCTATCGCCAACCGAGCACATATCGAATCCCGGGCAACGTTATTTTCTTTAAGAAAATTGAAAATGCCTATTTTAAATTTTATTGTTGCCCTACCTGGGGATCGATCCTGGGACCTCAAGAAGTCAAGTCCGACGCCGGACCGCTTGACAATAGGGGCCATATAATATTGCATAAGTTTTACGTATGTTGGTTAAAAATTAATAATAAAAAGCCCCATAAATCCAAACATCCAATAACCATTAGCAGAAGTGCGATATAAGCGCTTAATCAGAGCCTGTTCAAACAAATAAGTTATCTGATAAGGGCATAATCAATATCTGTCAAAAGTATGCTAAATGGGGAATTTACGTCAAGTACAGTTTTCAGATATTTTTTATGTGAGAGGTCAGTGACCTATAGTTACTACGGATGTTACAGGTGCGTGCCTGTAACCGGAATGTTAGGCCTATTGTGCAAGTCTACCTGCTACCCTACCCTTCCTGAAGGAACATGACAGAGTCATGCGGCAAGAATAGGTAAGATAATGGATCCATACCCGAGAAAGTTGCTGTACAGCACTTTACCACCAGTGGTCTTGTTAGTGAGCTGCCTGGCAGAAAGGCAGATGGTATTTTCTACTCAGCCGCCTCGGAACAACACGGGGAATTATAGAAAAATACAGCAAAACTAGCGGCACGTCCTGGCTTTGTCACGGATATATAAATAATTTTATAAATCTTTCCAGATGCTTATAATCGTATTCAATGCAAACACACAATCAAATCTTTTCACTTTATAATATTAGTATAGATTAAGTACAGTCGTAGAACAACTTTAAATTTAAATTATGCGCTTCGGCTATGTTCCTGAAGCTTCGGAAATCCGAACGTATTTTACAGATATCTATATAGAGTTGTTATTACACATAACTAATCATTTCGCTAAAATTAAGATTAGGTCAGGCAATTTCAAAATAAAAGTATAAAGTGTATAAATGCTATAAATTGTAAAGCCGAAGCGCATAATTTAAATAGTAGTACTGTAATGCATACACAAAAAATTGCCGCATTATTAATAAATCACTAATGTAATCCAAGGTTTAAGTTGACATAATAGTCTGTGTTACAATGTGGTATAGATTACAATGATAAATCAAATCTCAGAACTTCCTAGTTTCCTCCACACTCGAAACTCATTAACTGTAGACTCGTTGTTGAAATACGCCATTAGAACTCTATCACCAAATCTGACAAATATAGTGCCACCAACTTATCTTTTTAGTAGTCAAAATTAAAAAAAAAATTGTCAACAAAAAACTAAAGCCGTGAATTACGTAAGCATCTTAAATATCCCTATCTCCGACGAAGAATGATATACAAATAAGGCACTCACAATTACCTGAAAGTACCACAATAATTGGCAAACCTAGCTATAACCAAATGGGCATATATCCAATCACAAGCTCTATTGTTTTATTTGAAAGTTTAGTAATACATTTTTGATTTACTCGGCCCGGAAATCCGACCCGGGACCTCGTAATGCCAATACCGGTCCACTAGGCCACAGAGGCAATAAAACGAGAACTAATTACACAATCTAGTTAAACTATTTACCTGTGACTCTGTTTTCAGTTCAAGTTCAAGATTTCGCCCACCAGGTTATTGACCGGTCACGGATCATGCGCTCTGATCGCATTCCGTTTTTGTGTCAAAAATGGAGCGGAACTGCGGAAGTTACTGAAGTAGGTATATCTTATTTATTGTTTTTTTTATATATCACTAGCTGCGCCCCGCGGTTTCACCCGTGTAAGTCCCAATCCCGCGGGAACTCCGGGATAAAAAGTAGCCTATATGTTATTCTGGGTCTTCAGCTACCTACATACCAAATTTCATCGTAATCGGCTTTGTAGTTTTTGCGTGAAAGAGTAACAAACATCCATACATCCATACATACAAACTTTCGCATTTATAATATTAATAGGACTAGCTGTTTGCGTGCGACTTCGTAACAGCGGAATAGAATTTCATAAAAATTGAACATCTTTTATGTCACTAGATCTTTACGTGCGCTTTTGTAAGCGCAGAATACATTTTTATAAAAAAAAACTTTAACTAAATTAGAATTAGGATATGCATATTAAATTTTATCAAAATCAATCCAGCAGTACAGCCATGAAGCGTAACAGACTTACTTTCGCATTTATAGTACGAGTATTGACATATATAACGACCATGGCTTTGCCCGCACGGCATTGACTTTCCGGTATCTTTTGTCATTATTCCTGTACGTTCTTCTCTCTTAGTCTATTCTTACGCTCTCCATAATTTTGAGCCTCTTGTGTGATTAAGTATACCAGTTAGCCCACTGTCCAAAACAGAGCAGAAGAAAGCGACCGGAAAAGATCATTGTTACCAACGCGGCTATGGCATCGAAGAACTCTACCGCCAAATCTAACTGCATATATATAGCTTTATATATATGCAGTTAGATGTATAGCTATGGCTACCAACTTATTTGTTTAGTAGTCGAAATGGAAAAAATAGTCATCAAAGAGCTGAAATCATGAAGTAACATAGCTTTATGACTAAACCTTTGTCCTATGAAACGTCATTCCGCTGTCAATTGCTGAAGTGTGGCTGCCGGAAATGAATTTCGCACAGCTAATTTTTTTTAATTATCGTTATTTTAGTGGTAAAATTCTTATCCAGAAAGACTAAAGGCCACACTAGTGATGCTGTAGAATATACTGGCAATCTCAATTATTAGAATATTTTATTAGAGAGCGATGGCTTCTTTGTATAGCTACGTCAAATTGTTGCAAAGTCCATAACTAATTTCCGAACTAATAAAACCAACCTTGACCATCTAAGATTGGTCGTCAAACATATATAGAATTCGGTCCCCAATTGCAATTCAATTATGGGTCCCAAAATGGACGAACTATATGCAAAAGCATGTGGTTCGCATGTATCCAAAAATTGGATTTCAGTCCAGCTACCGGATGCATCCTTACGTATAGAGCGCTAGCCAATCCCCCACGCGTCAGTTTTGTTGAACTTGACAATGATTTGGACGCCGACAACCACAGCTGCGAGAAGACAATAGACCCTACAACGTTTTGGTAATAAATTGAAATACGTTGGCTTAGTTAATATGTCGCATAGAGTAACGTAATCAATGCGTTAATTAATCAATTCGTGGAGCAGTGTCCGCTGTTGAACTTGTACCTATTTTCCACAAATACCTTGATAGTAGTTCGAACTTCGGGTACTTGCGCGAGTTCGTGCATTTACGACATATTCTATCAGTTTTACTAAGTGTTATGTGCAATAAATAAATATTTCTGGACAAGTTATACAAATTGAATTTAACCCCAAAGTAAGCAAATTATATGCTTGTGTTATGGGTATTAGTCAACGATACTAATACTTAAATAGATACCAGAACAAATTTAATAAACACCCAGATCCGGAAATGCAGACATTTAAATGTTCATCACACAAATGCCTGCCCCCGTCGGGAATCGAACCCGAGCCTCGCGTTTCGTCAGTGTAGTTAGGCGTGTACGGTAGCCACTCGAATGCAGATGTCCAAAATAAATGTGTGTTAAAAAAGAAGTCAGTTACCACAGCATTTAAGCAATCCAACTTATTCTGTGTATATGTATGTATTTATACAAATTAATTGATTAATTACACATATATATCTCTCTCTTACCTATGGTAGTTCGAAGTCTGAAAGTCTTGGCAAATCTCTCTAATGAACGTTGTTTTTATGACTTAAGAAGTTATAATTTTATTATTTATAAGAATGTGGTTATTATTTTTATCAGAGTCTGTTCGCTGTACAAACACATAAAAATCAAATGTTCACGCGCACTCTATAGTAATATATTTCTAAGCTTATATGATTTTTTAATAAAAGTAGGCTGCGCAATTAACATATTGCGGGCGTGCCTAACAGCGTCGCGTGTTTAACTCGAATGAACGAATAATTTGTCTCCAATTCAGGACAACCATATAGGTTTACATACGGAATATTTTTGGATGACACAAGAATATTCCTCTCTTTTTTAATAACGTATTCATGACATGCGAAATTAGGAGAGATGAAAGTTGTGTTAAGAGAAGTGCCGAAATATTGTCGTGGGTGGAGATAAATGGTAATGGGTACATCTGTCGCGTAATGCTGTTGTTAAAATGGCCTGAATAATTTGGTTCTATCTATATATAACTAGCTGCTCCGGCGAACTTCCTTTCTCTCGTTCAGTTTGTATGCCAAAACTTAAAATGTTGTTTTTCCTAGTTTGCTCACAGCCGAACTGGATAAAAAGTATCCTATGTCCGTCTCCTACTCCCAAGATATATCAATTTTCAACCAAATCAGGTCATCCGTTATTGAGTTGTAAATAGTCTAACTAACACGACTTTCTTATTGTAAAATCTCAATGTAGATATATTCATCATTCACTTTCACTTATCCGAAGCGGTGTTGACTATATTCTAGATTAACTTTTAAGTAAATTTACTTTACTAGATTTACTATTTACTTTAATCTAAGCTATGTTTAAACAAAATACGTTCAGCAGGAGCGTCGATATCTTTATTCGTAAACCACACATTTTAATTCCCTTTGGGGCATAGGTTGGCAGATATGTAATTTATCTCCCACATTTATTTACTAACCATAAAAGTTATAACGACTTCAGTAGTTTAATGATCTTGTTATAACTTCTGCATTACGAATATGTAATGTGGTTTCGGTCGGTGCATGCTCTACTCATGAAATTATCTATGTCGATAATGTTCTAAACTATTACTACAGCTCGTTCGTGTTAAGAAGACGATGACGTCATCAACATAATAAAGCTTTGGAACTAATCCGGTTGAGTCTCTGCGAAACTCTACCACCTGGTAAAAAGTAGTGTATGCCACCTAGTAGTGTAAACTCCTGTAGTGGTCTATAGCTTCAAGGTAGCGATATAAATTCATGGAAAGGGCGCAAATAATACAGAATGTTTATAAACTTCACAGATAACACAGGATATGTCAAGTTGAGGTGGGTAGGTATCGAGTGTATAATTAGGTTTATTGGAAGGCAAAACACGTGTAGATTGAGCCCAGCGACAGTTACGGAGACATTTTCCGCCGGAAACACGTATGAGAACGTACTTATTGAAATATTGCTGTTTGCCAATTTACGCGAAGTACTTATTTCTATTTTTTTTTTTCAAGCATTGGAATTTCGAAGATCGGTTTATTTAACCGATTTTCAGATGGTAGGAGATGTACGTTGACTGTGTAGATATCAGAAATCGTAATACACTTTTATTTGTAAATAACACTTTTACTTTTGTACAACAGATATACTAATGTAGTTGTGTTGTGGAACAGTACAAGTGTTATTTAAAAAGTGTGAGTGCCTTGAAATTCCCTTAAGTGCCGAGAGCGATAAGTAAAAATTCTAGAAATGATAACGGTTCGCTGCCAAACTTTTGTTAGAATAAATAGATAATAGATAAAAGCTTTGTGATTTCCATGCCTTACGGCCAATGTCAATAATGTATCTCAATTTAATGGATTTCAAGCAATCTAGATAGCTGCGTATCCGCCGGCCTACCCCATACCTAATTGCCATATTTATGCAGTCCACAGATATGTTATTGGCAAGCGATAACATAAAAATGGATCTAAATATCAATCTTGGACAGCGAGTTTTGGATTAGGATTGATTATTAATATTGGCCGTTAGTGAATGTAAAAGTCGTCCGAGTGTTGCAGAGACGTCGGATATACGGCTGTTAATGGTGTCTCTCTCTCTTCTTATATCACATTAAAAACATACGTTTATGCATGTGCGAGTCTGTATATGTCACTTTAAAGTAATACTGATAGATTTGTCATTTTATTCTTTAGATGTGAGTTAATATACGATTATGACAAAAAACCCGATAAAGTTACGGGTGAGAATCTTCAAAAATCTAGTAGAAAATATATTTCCCCACTTATAAATATTAGGGTGAAAGTTTATCCCTTTCACTTGAATCGGCCATAAACGTCTGTGTATTACAGATAATGTAAGAAACTGAGCGGTAAATCTTGTATATCTCATACGGGAAAGCACCGGGATTTAAACTACAAAGGGTGCGATAACTGCTCCCACATATGGGCGGTTTGTTGTCGCAATCTTATTCCGGCTTATGTTCAAAACGATGCACAAAAAAGGGTGTGACAAGAATGACACATTTGTGTTAGCATGTTGCATAGCTCAAAAACGGTGGTATCGATTTGAATGTTGCTTTAGTTACATGATTTTATTGAGAATGATTAGAATTTTTTTATTGTATGTACGCAGCATAATATGCCGATGTGTACGTAGCAGATAACTAGGCGTAACATAATAGTGTTGTGTGTGTCATGTTAAAAAGTTAAGTTGCTGCACAGTACACTGCCATCAGTGATATTGTTGCCAACTTAAGAGTAACATGATAATCATCTTGAGTTTACCGACTTCCCAATCAGAACACTACGATGGTTAGCACTTTTCGGTGACAGGAATGGGTAAAATGAAAGTACATAACCATGTGGATCGCAAAACTATCAGCCTAGTATTTAAAAATAACTTTACGCCTATATCCTCGAAGAGGTAAGCAGAGCACAACCAGAGCACGAAGGATCAGTCGAAGACACTAAATTTTAAAATCTCCCTAACACCCATCAAATTCCGATCAATTTTGCTTGTGTTAGAATTTTGAAAAAAAAAGACATTTTCATTTAAGTTAGCCGACTCCGGGCTCAAACCCGGGACCTCGTGAAGTCAAGACCAACACCAAACTACTAAACCACAGAGGCGATACTATTACAAAAGTATTCAGAATCCCGACCAAGCGCCGACACTGGTGTTCACAAACTGTAATATATTATTTGCCTATCTTACATTGCAATTTAAGTTTGCCTATAAACCATAAGCATGTATTAAAGATACAAGGGAAGCTGGGCGGTAAATCTTGTTTATCTCATATGAAAAAGCACCGGGACTCACGTACAAAGGGTGGGATAACTGCTCCCGCATATGGGCGGTTAGTTAACGCGGTCTTCTTCCGGCTTACATTAATGTGCTTTATAGTGATTTGCGAGAGAGAGAGTAATTGTTTACTGAGTAAGAGAGTAAGTGCATTTTATGCTTATTTAACTGCACACGAATAAGATATTTGCTTCTTTATTCTCATTCGATCGGCTTAGGTCTAGTATTCAATGCCAAGAAAATTGTTTTCTAATATTATATTTTGCAAGATAAAGGAAAGAGTAAATAAGCACCTTTTAGATTAAAACATCGCCTAGCTATCGCTAGGATCTCTGTGGTGTAGCGGTTCAGTTGTTGGACTTGACTGCTTAAGGTCCCGGGTTCGAATCCCGGGTCGGGCAACAAAAAGAAAATTTGGTTTTTCCAATTTTCTAATAAAAAAATGTTGCTCGGGTTTGGATATGTGCCCGGTTGGCGATAGGCTTGCCACCTATCACATTGTAGGACTTAGTGTCTTCAGCTAGTCGTGGGTGCCTCTGCCTACCTCTTCGGGGATATGGGATATGGGCGTGAAGATAGATTAAAACACTTTTATCTTTGAAAGATAGAAAGAAATATTTTTTTAACACCCACTTATTCACTACACTTATTGAAGAAAATAATATATAAATGTCATACAAGTAAAATATTAAACATGTTAAAAACAGAATGTGGGGGTAGAATGCTTGCCCTGGTAGCGATTCACTGCTTTACCTATACCTGCCGCCAATTTGATTGTCTTATCCTGCCCCGCAGTGTAGGGTAGATAGTAAACTTGCAAAGTAGACCTACTATCCCGGCCATAGGGTAGATGCACCTGTTAGATCTAGGGTATCGATAAGCTGCGGTTATCTCTTACCGTCAGGAGGGTATGCTTGTTCGCTGACCTCTCACATAAAAAAATAGAATGCAGTATGCTGTTCTTTGCTGCTAATGGGAAAGACATCTTCCGGATAATGTATAGTTCCCAAAGACTGGACAAAACCACTGGCTACACCTAGTGTCCTTCTAGTATAGTTTACGGTTAGATTAATCAGGAAACCAGTTATCAAAAACATTAAAAGGGAATAAAAACACTTTTCATATTCATCAAGGAAATTGACGGGCAAGACCAGCAACATAATTACTGCCTGCTTCCTTAAACCGGGTGTAATATTAAGTCGTAATAAGTGTAAATTAAATTTTGTTTGGTGAGATCGTTTCCTACATTTGGTTGGGCCACTTCCTTTTGTGGACATGCCGCAAAGTTGTCTTGTAAAACAATATTCGGTTAGAATTTTGATTTTGTTTGCAACACTATATTACATGGCTTAACTTATGAAATAAAGCAAGAAAATAGGAGAAGGTGTCTTCACGCCCATATCCCCGAAGGGGTAGGCAGAGGCACAACCAGGGCACCCACTAAAAAGTACCCACTAAACTAGGGAGGAGAAGGTAAAGTAAAATAAGGATCAGTTCTCTAATTTTAAAGCACAATAAGTGTAAAATAATTGTGTTTAATAGTATTTTATCATAAATGTAATAGTATCTTCACGCCCATATCCCCGAAGAGGTAGGCAGAGGCACAACCAGGGCACCCACGACTAGCCGAAGACACTAAGTCCCACAATGTGAGAGGTGACAAGCCTATCTCCAACCGGACACATTTCCAATCCCGTAATAGTTGGCTTATTTTCTGGTCCAAGGGAAATTTGTGGACATGCGATTATGGTTAATTGGTAAACAATGTTTGATGTTTGAAAATTAAAATGTTGAGTAGTTTACAATAACACCAGCTGACTTACACGGTTCTTCTTGTAGAATTAACTAGGAAATTAGGGTAGACTAACATACACATTTTTTACTTTCACGGTGGCCAAGATCAATTTCTTAATTTTAAAGTACAATACGTGTATATTCTATTTGGTAAAATAAGATCGTTTCTTACATTTGGTTGGACCACTTCCTGGTCCAAAGTTGGCTTATTTTCTGGTCCATTCGATGTTTATGAAAATGCGATAATGTTAAATTGATACCAATGTTTGAGAATTTAAATATTAGAATTTTACAATGTGTAGACTTTGCTTTGAAGTGTAGACATAAAGAATGCAAGTAATGATGAAACTTATGTTAAGTAATACAAGCCTTATTTTAAAACACATTAAATAATGTTTAGTTGGCCCACTTCCTGGTCCATATACTATTTGTGGATATACCATAATATTAAATTGGCTAACAATGTTTGGTGAAGAACAATTAAACTTTTGAATATTTTACACTAACACTAGCTGTGTGTGTACCTAAAATGTAGAGTTCTTTTAAACTATCTATAAAGGCTGGTGAAGTTGTAAAAACCGAGAGGTTGGCAACACATTATTCATTAAAAAAATTAAGCTGTCGCAATACATATTATATAAATTTGCTTGTATGTTATCTTTAAAGCTTTTACTATATGCACAGATAACCAAAGTAAAAGGATACTTGTTACAAAAACACCAGTTGTAATTTATTTACAGCGAATAAATACTGGCAACACCCTGAATTTTAGCCCCTAAACAATAAACCTAAGCTTGTGAACAAACAAAACAGCTTTCCACCCCTCGCACCATGTGTTTTATTAATTCCTTTAGCCTCCTAAGCCTCATGTGTACTTTAGGTAAAATAAAGAACCTTTTCGTAGGAACACGGTTCTTAAACCACTTAAAATGGTTTTTTTTTTTAATTGAGGCGCGTGTGTTTGTATTTCTGTTTGTATGTTTGTATGTGGTGCTGTCCGCTGAAAAACCTTTAGCATATCATTTTGATATATAATCCGAGTAAATTTGTTATTAAGAGAATAGATGGATGTTATTGCTTCTGTGGTCTAGCGGTTCAGTTGTTCGAATCCCGGGTCGGGCAACAAGAGAAAATTGGGTTTTCGAATTATCTAATAAAACGTTGTTCGGAATTGGATATGTGCCCGGTTGGCGACAGGCTTGCCACCTGTCACATTGTGGGACTTAGTGTCTTCGGCTAGTCGTGGGTGCCCTGGTTGTGCCTCGGCCTACATCTTCGGGGTGAAGATACTTAGATTTATTTAATTTGACGCGAGTGTGTATGTTTATCCTATTGTCGATCTTCTAACGACACGTTTGCAATCCTTAAAGTAGCGTTTGTTAGTTAACTAATCGTCAACCAGCTTAGTTTACGAAAAATGTGGTGCTGACTGCTGCAAAACTTTTTAAATATCATTTTGATATGTAATACGAGTAAATTTGTTATTAAAAATAATGGATGTATGTTTGTTACTCCGTTAAGCATAATATGTTGAACAGATGTAGATAAAATTTTAAAGGAATTTAGTTTTAACATCAGAATAAAACACAGACTACCGCTTTTAAAAAGTATAAATTAGTAAGCGAAAAAAACTACGAGTGGAAGCTAGTATGACAACATAATGAAAGGCCATCATAAATCTCAGTAATAAACGAAGAAAATTAAGTACAAAAGAAAATTATCTATCAGTCGGTAAACATTATATTAATACTAGCTTTACAACTTATCCGTTTTGTACCTTGACATAAAAGCGCAGGAAGTGACAATTTCCGTCTTCTTTGCGGTTTCCTCAAGTTCCGACACTTAAGGGACTTCGAAATGCTTGCGACATATTACAAAGTAAAATTTCATTTGTTTTTCATTTCATTGTGATCCATTTTTGTGATATTGTTTTTAGTATACATCATTTTATATAAAAATAAATTTGGATAAACAAACACCTTACAAGGAAATTTACATAATATTCTGACGGACAAGTTAGTCGGATCAAAGCATTTTTATTGGATAAGGTATCATCACGCCCATATCCACCAAGAGATAGGCAGAGGCACCACGACTAGCCGAAGATACTAAGTCCCACAATGTAATAGGTGGCAAGCCTATCGCCAACCGGGCACATATCCAATCCCGAGTGACATTTTTGTTATTACAAAATTTAAAATAACACATTTTTTTTTGTTGCTCGACCCAGATTCGAACCCAGGACCTCATGCAGTCAAGTCCAACAACTGAACCTCTAGCCAACAGAGGCAAGGTGGAAATAAATCTCCCTATTTGAAGTGGTTTAAGAGCCTCCGAAACGGCTTTATCGATTTTTACTTCTACATGCACATTCAGTAGGTCTGAGAATCGGCTACTATCTATTTTCATACCCATAAGTGATAAGCGTAATTCACCACAATTTTTAATAAAATCACATTAAAAAAATAGCAAAACGTCCGCCGGGGCAGCTAGTAAAATCATAAATTCTAATTGATAATCTCTCTATAACTAATAATCTTAATTATTGTTTAAATATTCATTTACTAAAATAAATAGTAACAACAACGTGTGCTCACAAATTAAGTATTATATTAAAATTGTATAAGAATGCACAGTTTATGAGTGCGATATTAAAAATTAAATGTAAATTTTAATCATTCGATTAAATTACACAATTTGTATTAATAAAAATATAAAGTACTTAGTATATTTTACTTTCTATCGACGTATAAATTCTTCGTATGGTGAATAAATAAATCAAAAGTTTAGCATACCAACATTGACTATCGACAAAAAAATCTTAAGCCCTGGTTGCAACCGAATTAAGATTCTAAAATGTGAACGAAAAAAATTTTGCAATTGTTTGTTTATATTTCTTTTGATCAAGGTTCCTTCATCATTTGTTTAGAGTATATTATTAGCTGCGAACGCTGAAGTCATGGCTAACATTTATTTAGCCACAAGTGTATACCAATTAATAACTTCAAAGTGATCTGTAGAAGTTGAGATGGGTTGAATTAACATCTGAGACGTTTCCGTAGAAACACCTTGAAAGTTTAAACTTAAGTGTTATAGTTTTCAAACGCCAGTCCGAGAAGGTATCCCTTGTCAAAAGTTCATAACATTTTGGAGCTGTGTCATAAATGATTAATAACCTAAAAAGGGCTTATAATTACGAAGTGGCAGTATTCTGGTTTAAAGATTTATTAATAATAACGAAGTGGCAGTATTCTGGTTTGAGGGTTTATTTATAATTACGAAGTGGCAGCATTCTACTTTGAGGACTTAAAATTACGAAGTTTAAGTACGAGTATACTACTTCAAGCGCTTACAAAGTAGCAGTATTCTACTTTAAGAGCTTACTATTACGAAGTGGCAGTATTCCACTTCAAGCACTTAAAATTACGATGTGGCAGTATTCTACTTCAAGGGCTTATAATTACAAAGTAGCAGTATTCTACTTCAAGAGCTTACTATTACGAAGTGGCAGTATTTCACTTCAAGGGTTTAAATTTACAAAGTAACAGTATTATACTTTAAGAGCTTACAGTTACGAAGTGGCAGTATTCTACTTTAAGCTCTTAAAATTAGGAAGTAGCAGTATTCTATTTTAAGGGCTTATAATTACAAAGAACTTACATTTACGAAGTGGGAGTATACCACTTTAAGCACTTAAAATTACGAAGTGGCAGTATTCTACTTCAGGGGCTTTTAATTACAGAGTAGCAGTAACGTACTTTAAGAGCATATAATCACGAAGTGGAAGTATTTTACTTTAAGGACTATAAAATTACGAAGTGGCAGTTTTCTATTTTAAGAACTTATAATTGCAAAACAGCAGTATTCTACTTTAAGAGCTTACAATCACAAAGCGGCAGTATTCTACTTTAAGGACTTAAATTTACGAAGTGGCGATATCATATTTCTAATTAACAGAGAGCGTTTCCATGTTTCGTATGGTAGTAAGGAACCATGTACTCGTAAATGCTAGTAATCCCCACGGCTATTCTTAGCCTAGATGTAAAGTATCTCTCTGATATCTTTACGCTGCTATCCTTGCAAGCTAGACAAAGTGACAAGAATAAGTTTGTAGCGTAGAATATTACGACTGCATCGTCTGCTAGTGAAATAATCTAGTGCAGTCGGTGAAACAAGGAGCTAGTATTAAATCAAAACTTTTTCTACTGACATAATGCCACTGTTCGTCACGGGCTATTACGCTTTATAGCGTATTTTATATCTTTATAGGATATTTTTACAATGGCAGCATTCTACAATGGCGAGAAATGAATATAATAGGGATAGGTAAGAAGACTGTATTAATTTAGCTCAACCGTTTTAGGACTCTATTACCAAAAAGCATCTTCACGCCCATATCGCGCGAAGAGGTAGGCAGAGGCACAACCAGGGCACCCACGACTAGCCGAAGACACTAAGTCCCACAAAGTGATAGGTGGCAAGCCTATCGCCAACCGGGCACATTTCCAATCCCAACCAACATTTTTTTTATTAGAAAACTGGAAAAATCCAATTTTCTTTTTGTTGGCCGACCCGGGATTCGAACCCGGGACCTCATGCAGTCAAGTCCAACACCCGGACCGCTAGACCACAGAGGCGATTGATCTGAAACATGGATAAATAAACTATCTTTACCCCAATATCATTTAAGAGGTAGGCAGAATCACTAACCCACAAATAGCCAAAGAAACTGGGTATCACCCGAATTCATAAACAACATAATGGAATTTCATAGTGTCCACGAACGCATAATGACAGTCAAACCTATTCATAAACGACACTTGAGTAAAGTCATCCACTATGCGTTTTTCTAAATCGACGCATAGCTAAAATAGCTACCGAGTTACTTTAAGGAATGCATAGCATCTGACCCGGGGATCGAACCCGGAACCTCAAAAAGTCAACCGCTAGACCACAGAGTCCAAAACCAAATAGTTTATCACCAATGACCATTAAACACAGAACTTCCATTTAAATAGTCCATTTGATTTAACACTGGCAGTTTAAATTTGCCCAACACTCAGCTGTTTTGAGGCTTCCAAATGCACATGTTGTGCCTTGTTTACGAGGAACCGGGAGCGCCCTTCTGTCGCCGTTGGTCATGGCGTGGGGGCTCACGATCAATACCGGGGCTTCCCTGCCGTCACGGGGGCCACGAAAAACGATACCTGACGAACTTATAGCGTGTTCGGTTTCATAATGTACTTTGATATGCCGTGACATTTTTGAACAAAGCCTTTTTTGTACACGCCACTTGTTATCATATATTTACTTGTGAAAAATATTATACCAAAAAAGCTATTTGGTAGAAGGCGTTACTATGCAGAATAAGATCGCCACTCTGGTCTAGTGGTCAGAGGTTGGCGTTGAGTACATGACCACATGTTAGGTTCCTGGGTCGGACAATAATGTGTTTTTGATTAAACAACGTTATCCGGGATTGGATAAGCGCTCCGTTTGCCATCTATCACATTATGGGACTAAGTACTTACGGCTAATCGTGGCTGCCCTGGTACCTCTTCTGAGATACGGGCGTAATAATATGTACTTTTCATTTAAGAATTTACAAGCGAGCAAAAAATAACGTCAGTGCTTGCCATTGACGTGTTCCAGTTCGGCGAAAAAGGTAGCCGGCAAACTTACTTTTGCTTAAGGCCTAACATCCCGGTCTCAGGTTGGCAACGCAACATTACCACTATTGGCGTCCCTAGGCGGGGTAAATTTCTTACCATTAGGAAATTCGTTCGCTTGTTTACCTTCCGGTGTCATATTACAATATGTGTATTATTTTATATATAAAAATCCCATGTCACAATGTTAGTTACCGTACTCCTCTCTCTTTGTAATCCTTTGTAATTTATCTGTATTTGGTGCACAATAAAGAGTTATTGTATTGTATTGTACTTATTATCTTCTATATATACAAAAATAAATTGCTGTTCGTTAGTCTCGCAAAAACTCGAGAACGATTGAACCGACTTTGCTAATTTTGGTTTTGAATTATTTGTTCATGTCCAGGGAAGGTTTAAAAGAGATAAAAAAGGGAAAAACTTGCGAGAAAACTAAGAAAAACAACATTTTACTTTTTCCCATACAAACTAAACGGGTGGAATGAAGTTCGCTGGGACAGCTAGTTGTATATATTTTTTTATATTAACTATGTAGAAATGAGTCAGTGTGCCACCAGCTTTACTCGAAAGGTTTAATGAAATATGTAGGCAGTATATCAATACTTTGGCAGAAAATCCAATATCATAAAAAAAACACATTTGACACTGGCTAGCTCTATAATAATATCGTCACATTTTCTTCAGAAAGTAACTTGCGGGTTACTTACACGCATAATCAGCACCTTATGCAAGCGCACATTCTTATAACTGTCGCTGGAAACGTGAGATCATTTCGTCACTTGCCCGCTTGACGAGATTTGTTTATAAGAAAGCTGCTTTTTTAAACAGGCTGCAAAAAGGAGGTTATCATTTCCTCAGTCTGTTTTTCGTGTATGTTTGTTACGTGATTACTCTGCAAATAACGAATGAATTTTGATGATCCTTCTTTCGAAAGGTAGGGCATTCAAATATCATCAAGATCCGACAAGTGTTTTTTTATGTGAGAGGTCAGCGAAGAAGGCCACGGCTCTCCTGAGAGTAACAGTCAACCTTACTCTACAGACAATATAGATATCAGTCCTGAATAGCAGAAAGTCACTAACCGTCTTATTAATATGGACTAAGTAAATCAGGAGTAAAATTAAGTTGATAAAATAGTCTGTATCGTATTGCAATACTATAATACCAGGTTGAACCTTGAAGCACTTGACTCCATGTTTATCAATAAGATGGTAAATGTTTAAAAAATAAGATAATATAAATCACGCAGCACGATATACGAGGTACGAAGTTCGCCGGGATAGCTAGAAACTAACACTTCCATCGAAGAACAAAGTAGCTTAAATGCAAATGAAAACTTTAAATTTAATGTTCGTGGCCAAACTATTTCGGTTCGGCAATTAAACCTAATCCCAACCAGTAATATTGAGTATAATCGCTTGAAGTATGTATTTACTTAATAATTTTACAGAAACCGTAATATTTGGATTATTCATGTAATATTACTATGAAATAATATTATTATGTGTAGTTTAGCGGAGCTCTATACACACCTATCCGCCTATACGCCTACGAATAGTTTGATTTGCTTTATCACATGCTTACTCACTAACAACTTTTTTTATGATATTAGAAGGCAAGACAGATTTTTGTTTTTTCCCCGTGTTGGTCCGGGCTCCTTTGCAGAATAGACCATAATAATATCTTTATTGTACACAAAACGTTATCACAAACATAAACATAAAGATAATACAGTACAATGGGCGAGCTTATCTCCAGCAACAGAGATTTCTACCAGCTGACCCGTAAAAAGGAAAAACAGAAACAAACATGACAAGTCTAGATACACGATTTACTGACTATGAAGCACTTAAAAAATAATAAATACATATAACATCTAAATAAATATATAAGTACAAACATATAAATATACATAAACAAATATATAAAATACACGAACAAATACATACGTAGACAATATGAACTTATATAAGTATACATAATTCTATAAATAACTGAAAATTCAAAGTAAAAAAAACCATCTGCCTTCCTGACAGGCCGCTCGTAAAAGGCAAGCATAGGCGCGCCGTCACTAACACCGTGACATCGTACTAGGTGGTAGAGTTTCGCAGCGACTCGCCCGGATTGGTACCACCGCCTTACCTATTCCTGCCACTATAACGTCCAATGCAGGCATTTGTGTGATGAACATTTAGATTTCTGCATTTCTTGGTCTGAGTGTTTATTAAATTTATTATGGTATCTATTTAAGTATTTCTATATATTAGTATCGTTGACTAACACCCATAACACAAGCATATAACTTGCTTACTTTGGGGTTAGATTCAAGGTGTGTAAGTTGTCCAGGAATATTTATTTTTTATCCTTGTGCTTGTTCGCTGACTTCGTACAATAAAAGAACATTTCATTTTTTTCATACAACTGAACGGCGATAAGTTCGCTGGGGCAGCCAGTTATAATACTTTTGAAGGCAAGTTTCTCCATACCAGTCGTTTCCGGATCCAGTTAATCATCCAACTGGTAGTAAAATTGCAGCTGTGATAAAACGCAACACTCTATACGTAATTAGTTAAGTGATTATCTAACAAGCCGATATTACGCATTTGCCCATCCAATCGTTACTAAACTGTTATAGCAAGTTAACAAATTCGCCCGCTAATAGTTAATTACAGTTGAAATTATTCCAATTAATCACGTTGTTATTACATTGATTGGGGAGTTTTTAATTAGTGGACCGAAACTGTGTTTTATAACTTACTAGCGGCCCGCCCCGGCTTCGCACGGGTATAAAATGTACATATAAACATTCCTCTTCAATCACATCTATTAAAAAAACCGCATCAAAATCGGTGGCGTAGTTTCAAAGATTTAAGCATACAAAGGGACATAGAGACAGAGGAAGCGACTTTGTTTTATACTATGTAGTGACTAGCTGACCCGACAGACTTCGTATCGCTTGACATAAACAGCTACTAACCGTTTGTATGTCAAAAATTAAGAACTCTTGTTCCCGTTTTCCCTGCACATTTTCTTGTTTTTTTCTTCACATGAACCTTCTCATGACAATAACTAATAGTCCTAAAAAAGAAATAGCTAAATTGGTCGATCTGTTCAGGCGCGATGAAGAATATAAGAATTAATTTTTATGTACATGGTTACTTCCAAAAAACCGGCCAAATTATAATATAAAGGGTAAAAGGGTTTAAATGGTACTTATAAATATTATTACCAAATGAAGAACACAAAAGGGTCAAAATCTTGCTATCGTATATACCTAACATCGAAGCGTAGATCACGTACTTATCATTACTTTTTATTTCACTTAAATGCATGCAGTAGTTCCGAAGTTATAACGACGAGAAGTTTAAGCTCTTTTTTAAATTGCTAAGATTACGCGCGCTCATGCTATGACGTCACACCCTTGTTCGGCCCGAGCTCGCAACACGGCGTACGGCGGCGTTTGCTTTGGTGATTAAGTACGCAACAAGCACCTTGCTCCATTTTGTTTTGGTCGTCTTCAAGTCTAGGCTTGTATTTGAAAGAAATAATATGAGCTATCTCTTACATACGATTACCTTCATTAAATTGAAACTAAAGTGTGTGGAATGGCAGACGGATTTCTAAAAGGGCAGTCCGACAATCTGCCAAGAGTGGATACTTTGATAATGGCACAATATTTCATGAAGAATCAAGATTATACGGCGGCCGAAATTCGTGGAATAAAGTTAAAAAGGTACCTATGTATGTTAATAATAAATATAAACCGGAATAAAAACCGTGAACTAAGAATGTTTAATTTACATTGAGTCACTTAAAAGGTAGTCTTTTTTATTCTTATGATACTGAAAGGCAAACAAGCAGACGGATTTCCTGGTGGTAAGAAATTCACGTTGCCTAGAGACACCAAAGGTGGTAATGGTGCGTTGCCAACCTGACACCTCGAGCAAAAGTATCCTACGAACCGGAACACATCAACGGCAAGCACTGACTTTATGGCGGAAGGAATAGGTAAGGCGGTGGTACCAATCCGGGTAAGTCGCTGCGAAACTCGACCACCTAGTCAGATGTCACGGTGTTAGTGACGATAAGTCTATGCTCGCCTTTTATGAGCTGCCTGACCGGAAGGCAGATGCTCTATAAATTATAAATGCGGTCCATGAGTTTGATACTTCTGACTTATATATTTTATTTTCTTTCTACTATTGTACCTAAATAAGTCAGTGTTTGACTTATTTATAACAGAAGAAAGTAAATATTTCGTTACATAGAGTTACATCTAAAGCACCGGCAAAATTTTGAAAATCGGTTCAGAATCGAGAACACTTTTCGTTCTATGAAGAAACTAAAAATTAAAATGTTATTCATTAATTTAACTAATTTATTAAATTAATGAATCAGTAAAACTTATTAATTTAATTCAACATAGATCGAAATGGTCTTCACAGCAGTGCGCCTTAGTTTTAGGGCATATTTTATCAATTCTTTTTATGGCTGTCATTCACTTTTTTTCTCATTTTTGGGTCCTCAGGCATATAAAAAAAGAGTTTATTGGGTATTTCAACTGTTGAATTGAAGCACTGAGACATTATACAGTATTTTTTTGTCATTTTACCACAGAAAACTTTATAGTTTAGTTTTTTACAGCGTAGCAGCGGCGTACGAGCGAGCACTTACATTACATTGATGAATAACCAAGGGTGTGACGTCAGCGCCTAGTGAGCTCCCGCCCGCGTTTTTAAAAAGCTTCGGCCGCAAATGCGAACTTTAATCGTTAATATCTCAGTTATTTTTTAAGATATGAAAATACTAAAAACACTGTTTTTCTTGTGATTTTTTGTAGATTTATTTGGCATTAAAAGTAAAAAAACGTTTGTCAGATCCATTGTTATATCTACGTTTAGAAGCATTCATTTGAAACAGTTTGCAAAAATAATTGACTTGTCATACCATGACGTACCTAGTATGAGTCATGACGTCACCAGCCTGCAAATGTGACTGCGGTCAATGGGAACCAGTTATTTTTTTATTATTTATGATATTGAAAGGCAAACAAGTAGACGGATTTCCTGATGGTAAGATATTCAGTTTTATGCTTTGTTTACGTTATAAACATGCACCTTGTATTTTGCTTTGCACTAAAACTTTAAATTGTTTTTTTTTTAATTGTTATCATGTAGTTCATAAGTCGAAAGTGTTACCGATTTGTCAAATAGTTTGTCAAAATTTAGTTGTTACCTTAAATGCCGTCCTGTATAAGACTAGCCGTCCCTGCGTAATTCGTAACGCATGACAATAACAGTTACTAACAAAACTGTAAGAATTTAAGTATTTATTTTTCCACTTTCCCTGCAACTTTCCGAATTTTCCTTTTCATAACAACTTTCTCAATAACTAATACAACAAAGAAAGAATGAGCGAAATTGGTCCATCCGTTCGGGCGTAATGCGATGGCCACGGGAAAAGGGGATTCATTTTTATACATGGTTATTTTTAAAACACGGCCAAATTATAATATTAGTGGGTTAAAGCTAAAATGATAGTGCATTTTTAATATTAATTGCCTAGTTTTTTTAAAATTGCTAATATGTTGCTAACCTTGCGGTTTTTACAGCTTTACCGGACTATAATGTACCAAATTGTAATATTTACTTTTGTGAACATTCATTTAAAATAGTCCGCGTTAATACTTGTCACGCTCTGATACCTGGTAGGAGTCATGACGTCACCAGCCTGCGCATGCGATTGTGGTCGGCGTTTATGATATAACCATGCATTTTGTATTTTGCTTCGAATAAAATGACTTACATATTTTTTTACTTTTCAGTACTTCATAAATGGAAAGTTTTGTCGATTCCCAACCGCCTCTCAAAATGTAGTTGGTCTTTTAAGTGTTACGCTGTATATTACTATGTAATCCGCTATATATATATACACAGGGGACGAGAATGTTGGTATCTTCATGCCATGAACCCCGAAGATGTAGGCACAGGTACAACCAGAGCACCCGCACTAGCCGAAGAATAACTTCCACAACATTATGATAAGTGGCAAGCCTATCACCAGTCGGACACATTTTCCAATCCCGGGGGACGTGTTTTTTTATTAGAAAATTGGAAAAACATATTTTCTCTTTATTACCCTGACCCGGGGATTGAAACCGGGACCTCATAGAGTTAAATTCAACACCTCACCGCTAGACTACAGCCTCTGTAGTCTTGCGGTGCGGTGTTGAAATTAATAAGTACCAATGTTTAGTTATAATAGTAGAAATTCTGTAGAGCACATACGAAACTAATTTTAAGTCATCGCTATCTTCTTTCAACGAAAGTAATAGAACGAGAAAAAACATGTTTAGTGCAGACACATAGTTTGTACGCGACATTTCTACAGACGTTTAATCTATTCAAGGAAAACGTTAATTAAAAACGTCTCTAAACAACATATCAATGTTTGGACTAATGCTTAAAATGTGACATCTCTTTTGTGTTTGTTTATATAGAAAAAGATAGCATACACTTGATTTAAAGATAGGGTAGCCGGTACACTTACAAAATAGGCCTAATATCCCGGCGACAGGATAGCGACGCACCTGTAATATCTGTGGTGTCAAAAGTCCACGATTATCTCTTGCCATTAGAAGAACTGCGTGCTGACTTCTCACATAAAAAATGATCTCTGCAGAATTACCGCCATTGACTAATTAGTAGAATCCAACTAACCTTTCGACACATAAGAGCAGCTTGGATGTTCCTGAGTTATATTTAACTCTGAGTTTGCCTCACATAAGGATTAAATTACCAATATTTAAAAAAAATAAGTCATTGTTAAATCTAACCCGGAAATGTACACGAACAGAACAGAACGCCCTAAATATTGAGATAAGTAAATAAAATTACGACGTGCAATCAATGACGTAGTTTAATATCAAAATTCATTGGAAAGATAACAACCAATATATGTCTGTTATTTGATTATTGGGCGTATAGTGAAATGATAGACAGTAATGATAACATTCAACAGAATATCCAATTAAAAAGCAACTATCTATAATATTTGGATCAAAATGATTCGTAGCTCAGTTATAAATTCTATATTTTATAATTTGAGACAAACAAACAGACATATCTCCTTTTCATAAGAAAAATACGTAGCATAAAACCTTAGTTGTGTTCCAATCTTGGGTTACTCTTGAATCTCGATTCATGCAACGCATGCATATTGGAAATTGGAATCGAGTATGTCATTTAAGATACTCTTGAACACAATATTGAAAATACAAATTACTCGTATATTGAAAAATGACAAGCCCGCCGAGTTTCTTTCGCCGGATCTTCTCAGTGTGAGGCCGCGATTTCCGATCTGGTGGTAGTTTAAAAAAATGTCGACGCGTACAAATACCACTTGTATGGTTCATGTGAATAAAGTTTATTCTAATTCTGATTAACATTTAGTTAATGGAAAAAAATAAATTATTATATCGGATTCATTGAATTTACTTGTTAGTAAATGTTAATAGTCCGCTAGTACTGTGTTCAAAAGTAACAAAAATGAAATATACGATCCCAATTTCCAATTCGCATGATATCGAGATTCAAGAGTAATCTTACTGGAACGTACTATAGCCTGTAGGCTTGAACAATAGGCATCACATCTTAACTACAGTAAAACGATGCACCTAAAACAGCTAAGACATCAATAAGCCACAATTGGCTCTTACTATCAGGAGAGCCGTGTCTGTTCCTTGTCTTATCATATAAAAAAAATTGGTGGTGATAGTGTAACAAAACGCGCGGATTCGTACCATATCCTGCCCTATTTCCGCCAAGTTAAGTACTTGAGGATATTTTAATCATTAATATTGAATAAGTTATAATTAAAATTAATTATGTTCGTATTTCGACTAATGGGCGACCACTAGTATAAACGAAAGTGTGTTGTTGCTGGCATTTGTATGATAAACATAGATGTCTCTATTTCCGGATCTGAGTGTTTATAAAATTCACACAAGTATCTATTTAAGTATTTCTATGTATTTTTATTATAACAACGTGCTTAACTCCGAACACAAGCGTATCATTTACTTACTTTAGGGTTAGATCAATTTGTGTATTAAATTTGGTCAGGGATATTTATTAATAAACCAGGATGATAAATAACAACGCTAAACATAGAAACGGGACTAAAAGGTAGTATATTTCTTAAATAATATTTCAAACACGTGCCGTCGTACCAGGGAAGTATCTTGTATAAAAAATACGTACCTAGTTTTATTTCTGCTCCAGGCGGTAGTTCAAGGGTTAATATAGAAGAGAGGAACTTATGAAAAGTCGTTGTGACCCAAAAAGTGTGCGATATATTAAACTTTGCCAAAGCTTTAGTATCCCATTTGTTTGTTATTTATTTTGTTTCGGTAACATTTGTTAACCGACTTCAAAAAGAAGGAGATTACTTTAATCCGAATATGTTCTTTTTGTAAAATTGCCTATGTAGTTTCGCGAGCCAGAGTCAGACCTGACTTCTTGAGGTCCCGGGTTTTAATCTTTGGGTCGAGCAATGACAGTAAAATTTTTAAAATTTGAAAAGGCGATTGCCCGGGATGTATGAATATGTGTCCTATTGGCGATAGGTGAGCTACCTATCACATTGTGGAAATCAGTGTCTTCGGCAAGTCGAGGGTGCCCTAATTCTACCTCTGCTTACTTCTTCCGGGACACGGGCGTGAAGATACTTTTTCTTTTTGTATTTTGGTTACGCGATTACTCAGCCAATTCCGAACAGACTTTAATAGTTAATTCCGAGTTGGTGCCACATAAATGTCATCAAGTTCCGACTAGGGTTGGGTGAGGTATACAAATTATGCTACATGAGAATCAGTGCTCACCACTGGCTTGCTCCATAGTAAACGGTGGAAAAGTCAGTAAATTTGTGCATGTGGCCTATTGCTCCATAGTAAACGGTGGAAAAGTCAGTAAATTTGTGCATGTGGCCTATTGCTCCATAGTAAACGGTGGAAAAGTCAGTAAATTTGTGCATGTGGCCTACGATTCCGGCTATAAAAGAGCCCCACCGCCACACGTCATCAACCATTCAATTATCAATCAATCGTCAATTTGTTCGCTTTCTTTGATATAAATAATTTTGACTTAGTAAAACTGCAAGGAATTGACTTCGATTTCAATAAGTAAGTCATCCGAGTACAAAACGATGAGTGTTTTTCTCCAGTTTCCCCCTCTCCTCCCTCACAAGCGCGCTGTTTCAAATACACTAAGATTTTTTAAATCGGTTTAGAAACGCTATCAACATGCACAAAAGAAGCAGAAGGCGACCATATTTTATAACCTCCTCATTCTTTCGAAGTATATATATATTATATTATAATAATTATTATAATGTATGAAATAATTTTCTTCTTCTTAAAAAGATATTGTTTTTTTTTTAAGTTTTCACAGTAGATACAATGTACAAAAGATAGTGTTTACACAGTTATTGCAGTGTAGTTGAGTATGTTGATGCTATCATGGACGAAAACGAGTACAATGCTTCAGGCAAGTGTATCATCACTATCAGGAAACGTCAGCTGCAACTCCGTGGGTGGGTAAAGCAGAGGTAGCATTTGGCTCACGTATCAAAAAAATTTGTTTAGTCTTCCCCCGATTGAAATTTATAAATAAAATCAGCTTACTATAACGTAGGCTAACGGCGGTACGCAAATGAGTCAAGTGTCTTTAAATCAGTCATTATGTCGACATTAGTATTAATTTTGTTGTGCGCTAACTAAAGTCATTTTAAGTAATTGCTATCTTCTTTCAATTGAAGTAATAGAAAGAGACAAAACACTTAGCGCTTAATCTGTCAGAACATTGTTTAAAAACATGACAATTTGACATGTACTAATTCATCTGACATTTCTAAAATGTTCCATCTTTTTTGTTCTTGTTTCATTTGAAAAGGATAGCATGCATCTAAAATAATTTTAGCTTGTGAACAGCAGAATCACCACCAATGTGTGGCTAAATTACAGATTAAATGTTAATTAACGTTTTTGGATGCGGCTGTAAGTAAGTAAGTAGTTCAAGAATAAAATTATCCAGAACAATTTTTTATAGAATATTTAGTATCTTCATGCCCATATCCCCGAAGGCATAACCATGGTACACACGATAAGCTGAAGACAATAAGTCCCACAAAGTGATAGTTGGCAAGTCTATCGCCAACCGGGCAAATATCCAATCCATGGCAACATTAGTTTTATTAGAAAATTGAAAAATGTACTTCCTAATTTTTTTGTTGCCCGACCCGGTAATCGAACCCGGGACCTCAAGAAGTCAAGTCCGGCGCCGGATCGCTAGACCACAGAGGTGATAGAATATTTGTCTGTCTTTTCATTCGCTTAAAACTTAGTTCACAGAGGAAGCAGCGAGCGTTAGTTCAACACTTTTACTCTCCTTTTACTGTTACACAATTCACGCTCGTATTAATTAATAGAAAACTGGATTCGCTTTCGAAAACCCTCAACCAAAGCTTGTACGTATTCAAATGTGAGCTATTCATCAGTATATCATTAAATATTTTATTAATTACACAAATATCAATTACTAGCAGTTTATTTGCGACTTCGTCAGGGTGGACTAGTTTCGACTTTACAATTCGCTAATTCTTTTTGTTGCTGTGTTAATTAAAATAAAATAAAATAAATCGCTTCTGTGGTTTAGCGGTCCAGGTGTCGGACTTGACTTTAAGAAGTCACGGGATCGACAAAAAGAAATTGTGATTTTTCAAATTTTCTAATAAAAAAATGTTGCTCTCTCTCTCTCTGGATATGTGCCCGATTGCAATAGGCTTGCACTTATCACATTGTGAAACTTAGTGTCTTCGGCTGGTCGTTGGTTCCCTGGCAGTGCCTCTGACTACATCTTCGGGCATATGGGCGTGAAGATACTTTTTTTTATAAAGAAAGAAAGGGTGAATATATGTTAATTTGAAAATTCTTCATCTAGTGTAACATAAAATACAAGACGGCCCGAGTTCACTTTGTTGGGCGATAAACATTTTTTGTAACGCAATTATTTGTTTAAACATAACAAAATATAACCTACCTATATATTATAATACTAGCTGCCCCAGCGAACTTCGTCCCGACAATATTCGGATAAAAGCTATCCTATCTTTTAAGATGGACCAAACTACAGATATATGTGAAATTTTATCAAAATCGGTTCAGAAGTTTTGGAGTTTATTGGCAACATACGTCGTGACACAATATATATATATATATATATATAAAATACCAGATGACTGTTCCGGCTTCGCAATAATAGTTGTATTCTGACAACTACTTGAGTATTTAACAATCTAAATAACTACACCATTACACTAACGGGTTTATCATACTCTACGTCAGGAGTCAGGAGACACTTACAAATGTAAATTTGACACAAGAAAGACAAACCCCGGAGCATTTCCTTTCTTGTGTATAATGTGATTTCCTGATGGTAAGAAATTCACGCCGCCTAGAGACACCAAAATGTGGTAATGATGCGTTGGCAACCTGTGGCCGGGATGTTAGGCCTGGAGTAAAGTAAGTTTCCCGGCTACCTTATCCTCCGAACCAGAACACGTCAACGGCGAGCACGAGCGTTATTGCAACAGGAATAGGTGAGGCGGTGGTACCAACCCGGACGATTCGCTGCAAAACTGTGGTACATAGTCAGATAACATTTGTTGTATGCCGTATAATAAAACCTAGATTCCATTGGCTTCATCAGCGTGCCAAATTTGACAAAATCTTTAAGGACCGTGGTCTACGTCTTATTCTGATTTAAAAACTATATCACTTTAACTTGTTTAAAATCAGTACAGAAGTCTTTTGTGTAAAAGAGTAATAAACTTCTATTCATCAATCCACACAAACTTTCGCATTTACTTTAACTTCAGCCCAAGTCCACAACAAAGTAGGCAGTGAGTATCGACTGCTAGACATACCACGATTCTTACACACTAGGTAAGATTCCTCCACATCCATATATCTTTTAATACAAACACACCGGTTTCGAAAACTATTTACACATTTAACAGAATCAGAAAAAACTTGATTCTTACGGACTACCAGACATACTTGTGCGCGTCAACATTTTTATAAACTGTGGTATTCTGATCGGAATCGTGCTTCACACTGTGAAGATACGGGGAAAGAAACTCAGCGTGCTTGCCTTTTTAATTCTATTAGTAACATTATAAACTAGAAAAAAAATACAAATTACAATCTAATTTTAACTTAAATAAACAAAAAGTATAACAAACAAAAAGGATGATAGGCAAAATAAAAAGCGTTTGAAATATCTTAATAATTACTCTCCCGTCCCTATTTCTCAATAAAGCGAACAGGATATTGAGGCCAGATAAGAAAAACAAGCAGTTCTCGAAATGCAGTTACAAAATCTGAGGAGTAGCGATTATTTACAAAGAACCGTAAGTAAATACAGCGCTCGTCGCCTAAACGAAATTGCGAGATAATAGTGATAATACTACTGAGAAATAACTAAACGTATCTAAGTGTATTCTACCTTATTCCATTGAAGCAAAAAGAAAAGAGATGGAACATTTTGGAT
>NJDD01000337.1:1531998-1554292 GCA_002245505.1 Calephelis nemesis
CACACACACACACACACACACACACACACACACACACACACATCTTCACGCTAAGTCCCTTGCGGATCAGGCGAGATCATCATTTAACCGAGTTCAGAAAAACGAGGAGGTTCTCAATTCAGCCGGTATTATTTTAATGTATGCCAATCCAATTTAATACTTATACTATAGTTATTAGTTTTAGGCTTGGCACCGACTGCAAACCTATTGGTAAATGGCACATGTAAATAATAGGTAGTATATAATTAATATTAAATCTTTATCGCCTCTGTGGTCTAGCGGTCCGGGTGTTAGACTTGACTGCATGAGGTCCCGGGTTCGAATCCCGGATCGACCAACAAAAAGAAAATTGGATTTTTCCAATTTTCTAATAAAAAAAATGTTGGTCGGGATTGGAAATGTTCCCGGTTGGCGATACGCTTGACACCTATCACATTGTGGGACTTAGTGTTTTTGGCTAGTCGTGGGTTCCCTGGTTGTGCCTCTGCCTACCTCTTCGGGGATATGGGTGTGAAGATACGTTACGTTAAATCTTTATTATTGTTTATTTTTAGATTTGAAGTTGGTTTTAATTACCCTGGTCATTTTCATATTATATTAGTGTAGATTTCTCAAGATCTCTTTTTTATCTATACATATCATAAAATTGTATAAGTAGTACATTGAAGATGTTAAAAAATACGTGCAAGCGACTAAAAACGGGCAGTAAAACACATTTTTAACCTCGACGAAGCCGCGGTTAACAACTAGTTATGTATAGTAGTGTAAAAGAGCAAAATCAGCAAATTTTTAAACAACGAACGTAACACTAAAACACCCGACCTCAACGTCTGTGCAGGTAAGCGACGATAAATTCTGTGTTCAGCATTTATCCCATTTTAAAGATGTTACCTCAGCATCTTTATTAGGAACCATAGATACTCTTTTTACAAAGAAAAACTTTAACAATATATTACCTTTAAGAGACGCTAAGCTTTTGATGGGTGTTTTGTTAGGGTTGCCAATTTTTTTATGTAAAAATACTATACACAAGGGCTTTCGTCGTTTAATCGACAATTATTATGTTGTATGCACAAAGCAAAAGAACAAATAAAATAAAAAAAACGTGTCAAATGACGACCTGTTGGCTGAAGACTTGACGCCTAACTACACCGACTTCGATTTCCGGTTCGACCACCGGTTCGATTCCCGGCGGGTCATTTTTTATTTCCGGGTTTGAATGATTATTAAATTTATAATCGTACTTACATAAGTACTTCTATGTATAAGTTAATATCTTTGACTATTTGTTTACTTTATGGTTAGATTAATTCGTATTATTTGTCTAGTTATAAGCCCGTTCAAGCATAAATATTTTATTTTGAAAATTCATGAACAGTCAAACATTTATTAAAAACTCATTCAAATAAAAAACATATAATTGGCAACCCTTGCTGAAACATAAAAGTTTAAGACAATATTTTCAGCAAAACCTCTTCACCTGGTATAAACGTTTTTATAGTGTAATATTTTTTCTTTTGTGTTTATTTCAGCACGCGTAGTAAACTAATGCAAACCTTTTTATTTTTCATGGTTTGTACTGTACTTGTAATGTATTATATGCAAAAGCATATTGTTCTGATGATATCGGATATGAATCGCTGTTGAAATATGTAATAAAGGGTTAATAAAATTGTAGCTGACCATGGCAAGAAAAATAAGCATAGATTTAAAGGGCACTTTTACCACTTGTACGAAATGTTATCTATGATAAAAATGAATCCTTATTTCACATCACGCTTCAAAGGATGGACTAATTTTGCTTACCCTTTATTTATTGTATAGGTTATTATCAGAGGAAGAATCATACAAAGAGAAAAACCGGAAAATTACAAGAACAGTGGAAAAAATCACTATTTTATTATGTCCATACTAACTGTTAATAGCTGTCAATGTCATGACTACATATTATACAAAAATAAATACCCATTTCGCGTGGACATCGTATCGCGCCGGAACAGACGGACCAATGTTACGGATGTTAATTATTTTTTTGTTGTGTTGGTTGTATTCAGGAGAAGGGTCTCTCTGTGTTCTCTTCTCTCTTCTCTGTGGTCTAGCGGTGCGGGTGTTGGACTTGACTGCATGAGGTCCCGGGTTCGAATCCCGGGTCGGCCAACAAAAAGAAAATTGGATTTTTCTAATTTTCTAATTACAAAATGTTGGTCGGGATTGGAAATGTTCCCGGTTGGCGATAGGCTTGCCACCTTTCACATTGTGGGACTTAGTGTCTTCGGCTAGTCGTGGGTGCCTTGGTTGTGCCTCTGCCTACCTCTTCGGGGATATGGGCGTGAAGATACTTCTATTCAAATAAGGATTTTGGACATATTATTTTCAAACAGCGAACATCAAAATGTCAGCGTTGTTTGTGAAATCCGAGTGTAATTGTAAGTGTTGAGTCGCGGCGCCGAGAAGACTGCAATGCGGCGCATATAACCCTTCACCAGTGTTATTGAAAATAACATTTCATAACATTTAACACTGCATATTAAAGTTTAGAAAACGGGACTTAAGGGGCCATATACGCTAAAATACGTCAGCAGTTTACTGTTTTTTTCATACAAAGCAATCATGGATCTTGCTGACAAAAATACACAAGATTAACATGAATATGCTTTACTAGACTAGTGTTTCCAAAACACAATTCATTTCACTTTGCTCGATAGAAAAAAATCAAAAAGTTAACCCTTTTTTGAAAGCAAAACGCAAATGTCTACGTCAAATATGAAAATATCGACACCAGATTTAACGTAAACATAGATAAGTACTATACCTAAAAGATAAGTGTTTCAGTTTTTATACTTTTTTTCAAATTACTTTTATAGTGTCAAAAATAGTTTTTGTCGCTTAAGACGTTTACTTTAGAGCGCCATTGTTCATAGTAATCATGGAACGGGGGAACGCGGTGATTGGCTCTTCTGGCTGACTGAGTATTGGGCCTTAATATTTTTTAAATTGTTTTTATCGCCTCTGTGGTCTAGCGGTCAAGTTCTTCATGAGAAACAAAAACAAATGTGGTATTTCCAATTTCTCTAATATTTTTTTTTCTCTGGATAAAATGTGTTGGGGATAGATTTTTACTTATCACATTGTGGTCTATTCGGCTAGTTGGCGGGCGCTGTAGAGTTACTCTTGAATCTCAATTTCATACAAATTGGAAATCGAAATCGAATATGTCATTTTAGGTATTTTTGAACATAGTACAAGCGGGTTATTAACATTTAGTTACAATTAAATTTAACGTATCCGATATAAAAAAATAACGTTTACTATTAACTCAATGTTCGTCAGTTTGTGTTCAAGAGTACCTAAAATGACGTACTCGTTTTCAACTTCCAATATTGCAGGAATCGAGCTTCAAGAGTAACCCTACTGGGCTATGGCTCAAATATGAGCCTAAAGCTTCGAGAGCTATAGTCCGGTAAAGTTTTAAAAACCGCGTTTAGCAACATCTTAGCCATTACAAAAACTGGTTGCACTCCGGGAGTGCCGGCAGAAGTGAAAACTTGAATATTAACGATGTGCATTTTTGATATTTTGGAATGGTTAGGAAATAATTTTGCACGAATTTCTTTAATTATCAGTATGAAAATACTACCATTTATGTTTTTTTGTGTGGTATTATTTATGTGGTAGAATACAATATTGTCATTGCGCTCTTGTACATAAAAATGACAACACGAACATTCGCGAAAGCGCCCTGCGCCGTCTTATTCGCGCAAGCGTCCTGCGCCATCTTACGAATTTTTGTCTTACTAATCAGGTCACGTGTCCTGACGCGAGTTTAGAAGTTTTTACCAATTCTAAAAAAGAAGCCGCTAAAGAAGTTTTCACTTCAAAAAGGCTTCGAGAATGCGTGCGTATAGATAATTTTTTTTTACTTTGTGTAAGTTTTTGATCCGGAATGAAGGTTTGCAGATTCTGAATGGATTATACCAAAAACAATTTCCGTCCATTTGTTAATTTCATAGTGAGATAGTACCTAAGTGTTGAGACGCGGCGCCGAGGGAATTCTGCAATGCGGCGCTTGTTAACGGGTGTTATTGAATACTAGCAGTTTCACGCAGCTTCGCCTGCGTAACTTGGCTTCTACTGCACCGATTTTGATGAAACAAAGCCTATGTCACTCAGGGATAATGTAGCATTCTAAAGGCGAAAGAATTTTTGAAATCGGTCCAGTAGTTTCGGAGCCTATTAATTTCAAACAAACAAACCAAAAATCAAACCTTAATAATATTAGTATAGATACAATTTGAAATTTGTCGTTTAACACAGACTATTGAATATTTACTAAGATTTTAAACCGTTACTAATAATACTATATATAAGTACGCGTACGTTGATCTGGTGTGTAACTTCACTCTTGTAGCCCTTACCAATAAAAGTTCAATGCAATTCATTTATTTATTTGTAGAAGTAGGTACAATCATAGGTCTTATAGATTACAGTACCAAAGAACGACTACTCCTTGCCTAGTGGCGTACAAATATTATATAGGAAGAACATAATATATATATATATATATAACCTATATAATAATTTTATAATATAAGGAAAATATTATATAGGTTACGCGGCCGTTGCTTATTTTGCTTATAATGTTTTTAACAGGGCCATTGCAATTTGGGACAACAGCTATATTTTAAGATTCAATCATATAATAAATAAATATCCCTTGACAAGTTACACAAATTGAATCTAACTCCAAAGTAAGCAAATTATATGATTATGTTTTGGGTGTTAGTCAACGATTCTAACACATAAAAAATACTTAAATATATACCAGAATAAATTTAATAAACATTCAGACCCGGAAATGCAGACATCAAATGTTCATTATACAAATGTCTGCCCCCGTCGGGAATCGAACCCGAGCCCCGCGGTTGGTCGATGTAGTTAGGCGTGTACGCTAGCCACTCGACCAATACTTAGATTTTAACTAACAAAACTTACGCGCCCGTTGATCTGGTGTGTAACTTCACTTTTGCTAACAAAAAATGAAGTTACACACAAGATCAAAGGGCGCGTAAGTTTTATTAGAAAGGGGATAATAATACTTTGCTCTAGTTAAGTACTCAAAATAAGTTTTCAACAAATAACTTGAGAATACTTCATCTATTAACTAGCAGCCCGTAACACTGGACAAACTTCTATGATATTATTCACATAAACCTTTCTCTTGAATCACTATCTAATTATCTTAGTTTAAAAAATCTAAGCATAAATAAGGACCAACAGCGAAAGGCGACTTGGTTTTATACTATGCATATGTAGTTATAGTGATAAATAAAATTAATATATCGAAGCTAGTTACCCTTAGTCCACATACACACATACAATATATCTTCATGAGAAGTTCCGGTTAGGCAAAGTCACTATTTCTGCAGATCTGCCTTATTCACGTAGTAGAGTAGTAAAATCTTCAAAATCTTTTTTAAACAAATAAATATACTGCAAAAAGGACTTTTTTGCAGTATATTTATAAAGGACGAGGATTGGTTCATGTTATATTTCTTAAAGATGCTGTAGCTCTAGATGTCAGCCCTAAATTTTCAAACACTATCAAATACTATCAATACAATGGCCAATGAGATAGTAATAACCTAATTAAGATTTAGTAACTTACACTATATTTATAAAATCGTTGTTACCCTGCATTACCTGAAAATTACAAAATAAAATTAGTAAAAAAAAACGTGTGTGTGTACTAGCGCACACTCGTAAGAAGTGAAGAGGTGAAATTTCTTTATGACGTCCTTTATCAAAAAATAATTTACTATATGCAACTTTACAGAAATTGGTTAAATAAAGTTTATTGCCAATCCCTACTCCGCTGGAAAAGGTATACTTCGAATCACGCGTGGTAGGGATAAGAACAAAGATGGCGCGTAACGGAAAAATGTGACGCGTAACGAAAAAATTTTACACTAAATTTTTTTCTAACCCCGATTAAGAAGTTTCACTTAAAAAATACAAAAATAACTGTAAAAGGAGATAAGAAATTAACATTTTTAACATAAATGTTCCGGTATTCCGTTTTTTTTAACAAAAATGTTCTTTTCTTCCCCGTGTGTTGTACCCCGGGGCCGTTGGGCAAAATAGACAATCAGTCTGTCTGTCAAGCAGCTTGTATAAGGCGAGCAAAGATTAATGAGGTCATTACAACAAGGTGGTAGAATATAATATAAAGATCCACCTTTTCTCATTATTTCAGTTTATTTTAGTTTGATTAATTTTAGTGTTGGACAGTTTTTTCTTATATAATAATTTAATTTTTAATATAATAATTTAACTTTAAATAATTAATTTACTTATTTTTATTGTGACATGAATGTCTTATTGAATATTATTTTTTAGTTTTCTAAATTTGACATGGGCATTTATAGTTTTATTATTTTTTCTTTTAATTAATTGAATCGAGCGTAAATAATTAAGTTTTACATATATACAAAATAGTAAATTTAATTTAGTAATTGATTAATTAGTGTAGGCAACTGACATGTTTTTAATATGTTCTAAAATGGTACTATTTTCACCATTTAGTGGTGAAATAATCTATAGCTGGCAACTCCATTGTATAACGTTTTAAAATTCTACCCTTTATAAATGAATTTGTCAAATTGTCAAACATCAAAAATATTGTTTAGTAGTTTAAGTTTTAGCCCTGATGATGTTGTATAAGCGAAACCGGTAGGCTATTATTTACAAAGAAAGTAAGTGTTTCTTTCTTTAAAAATATGAATATTTGGAAGTTTTACCCAGTGCCGACGATGGAAAATATCAAATATATCGACCTTTTCTGCCGCTATGACGATAACCCATAACATCTATGGTGTCCTCTCTCCTATGCCCTATGCTTACCTATGCTACCTATACTCTCACCATCAGAAGACCACTGTGCATACAAAATACAGTGTTGTGAACCACACATTAGTACTGCGATGTTAAATCTAGTTTAAATCTAAATATTCCTGTATATCATGAAGGCAGCCATTTTAATTTTTGGACCGTATTACTAAAATGGACAAATCGTAGCATAAACCTGCCACATAATATAAATGGCAGATAATCTGGTAACCTAGTTTTTAGAAAATAAGCTAATCTGTTTGATACTCCTTCACGCAAAAACGGCTGAACCTATTTTCATGAATTTGATCACACGGATAGAGGGAAACTGGATCAAAACATAGGATAGTTTTTATCCCGAAATAAAGTTCTTGTGCAACGATGCGGGTAACAGCTGGTGCAAAATAAAATAAAAGCATATGCGGACGAATTGATAACCTCCTTTTTGAGAGTCGGTGAAATAATTATAACCCTTTTTAATAAACCATCTATTTGGAGTAATAAGGGTAATTTCATTTAAAGTGAACCCCTCATCATTCGCCTTTAATTTTAACTGTCAATCAGTCATGATCCCAATGTCGTTTATTTTAAAGTATATTTTAGAATAAAAGCTAAATCGGTAGCTCTTACGCATATATAAATCCTTTTTGTTTCACTCCAGAGAGCCGTTGAAAACATTTTATGCTCCAGTTAGGTATTGCTTACACGTGAGGGAAATGCATTAACGGATATTACTTTCGTTTGCAGAATCATAACTATAATCTGCTGTGTTTCTATGGTAGATTAAGCTCAGTTTAATCTACTAAACTCTAATGATAATCTGGTAAATATGGTAATCTAATGATAATCTCTAAGGTAATTCTGTTGTGCACTCACCAAACACATTTTAAGTTATCTTCTTCCAACGATGGTAATAGAAAGAGACAAAATACGTTTAGTACAGTCAGATTAGTAACATAACAGTTGTAGACTTCTAGGCACGGAACATACATACAAAAGAATTCCGTTTCTAAAAAATTTGGAATGTAACAACTCTCGACAAATTTATGAAACTGCCATACAAATCAGCAATTTTTTCGTTGCGAATTTGAGAGGATTTGATTGGGGCGCAATTTGTTTCAAAACTACGAAACGGGATTCCGATATGAATTCCGAATGTTGAGGCGGAGTTACCAGTTGACATGTCAAGATAAATCAGCCATGTCTAAAATATATTCGCCTCTGTGGTCTTAGCTTCATGAGGTCCTAAGTTCGATCCCAGGGTCGGGCAACAAAAATATAAAATGTGTAATATCAATTTATTTTATTTAATTGCTCAAGTTTTGAATTCTCTTGTAGGTTCGAGCTCTCTGATTATAATAGACCTGCAGCATTTACGCAGTCGCATAGGTTTAATAAATAGGTCCTACCTAGGGTAGAGGTCATGCCTTACCTATTCTTGCCGCTATAATGACACTGGTTATGTTCCGGTCCGGAGGATAGTTTTACCATCAAGAGAGCAGTGTGCTTATTCACTGTTTTCTCACACAAAACATTTGAAATAAGCTCGAAACAAAGGAGCAACAAAATGCCAAAATATACACGAGTGTCCTAAACCGCAAACATTAATCATAAAACCAGTAAGAAGTCTAATTTAAATTAAATAAGTAAAAACATTACAAGTGACTCATTAAAACTTGGGTTTTCCGCAAACACAAATTATTTATTTAAAATTTACGTGACATCATAGTTACTTAATTTTTATTCAAACTTTACAACAATATCTTGTTACAGGTACAGACAGAACAATAGAAGACAATATGTTTTCGTTTTGTAAGCGATAACATCTTTAATAACTAATTATATCAACTCAAGCCACTAAGCCACTCAATCATATCAATTGGGAAACCAAATTATCTGGAAGGTTCTATAATCATAATATTAATAATACGTGAAACAAAAACTTTGGACCCCTTTTTACGAAAACGGATTAGTATGAAATTTGGCACACTTATAGTTTATGTCCAAGTTAATGTTTATTAGATACTGAATCTGTTTTAATACATTCGTTAGATTTTTAAACCTATAAATAATATTTAAACATTTACTTTTTGAAGTGAAAACTTATTTAGCGGGGTTGCGCACTTTTTTTTTGGAATAGGTAAAAACTTCTAAACTCGCGTCAGATCGTAAGCGGTGCATTGCGCATGCGAGAATAAGACGGCGCAGGTCGCTTATACAAGACCTAAAATAAAACGTAGATTTATTGCTGTTTTTGTATTGCTTTGATATTTCCGAAGAGTATAGGATTCGCAATGGATAATACCAGTACGAGTGAGTGTAAAACAATCGTGAAAAAACAGTTTGTGGTAGATAAAATAGATATTAGTTTAGTAAACTAGGAATTAGGAATGAAAACAATCTTGTCGTGCATAGGTCTCGTCTCCACAGAATCAGTTATCTCAGAATCTAAGTTGTATGGTAAAGGTTATTATAAAATTTCAGAATATTTAGATGACAGAAATGCTTGGAATTAATTGCTCCTCATACAATCTCTACAAAGTAATGAAATGTAATATACTTTTGTAAATTATTTATAACAAAAAAAGACAAGCCCGCTGAGTTACTTTCGCCGGATCTTCTCACTGTGTGGCCGCGTTCCGATCCGATTTGAAGAAGTTAGGCTGTTTTCGAAAAAGTTGTAAGTTCAAGAAAGGAAATAATCGTACCTAGTTGGAAAATAGATATACACATTATATTGAATTGAATTATGTATAAGTTTGAAAAGTTAAATATTTCATCATATTTTATCTCATAAGTAATAATACTATTTTAACTGGCCGAGGTAAATTATGAAGTGGCCGTACTAGTAGGTAGCGTACTAAAGTATAATGGTTTAGCACAGAGTACTAATAGGTAGGTACTAATATTACTAATAAGGTGTACTAGTACATTTTACGGATTGTACGAATACAGTGCGAATCCAACAATGTCCGATTAAGCACAAGACTATTGTTATATACCACATAAATGATAGTACTTTCATACTGATAATTAAAGCAATTCGTGCAAAACTATTCCCTAACCATTCCAAAATATCAAAAATGGACAACGTTAATATTCAATTCTAAATATATTAAATTAAAATTCCAGTCCAGGAGTGCAGTCTGTCTTTTTTTACTTTTATATATATAGGAGGCAAACAAGAAAGTGGGTCAACTGATGGAAAGTGATCACCGCCGCCCAAAGACATCCATCCGCAACTCCAGGAGCATCACAGATTCGTTGCCGACCTTAGAATGAATACGGTATTTTCTTGAAGCTTTCTAAGTCATATTCGTTTGGAACTATCACCCTTGGTAACTAGTTCTACAAAGATGTTATGCGGGGTAAGTAATGTCTTAAAAATCGGTGTAAAGATCGCCACGCATCAAGGTGATGGGCACGATACTTAAACTCTGACGCGTTGTCCGAAGGTGAAACTCAGTGGTAGGCAACAAACTGAACAACTCTTCGGAGCATTCCCCATGATAGATGCAGTAGAAACCACAGAGTGACCCAACATATCTACGCAACGCCAATAAATCAAGCCGATTGGTAATTGGTCGATCATTGACAATTCGAGACGCTCTACGTTGGATACGGTCAAAAGGAACAATTACAATTGTATCAAACCATAGAACGTTGAATGTTGATGCAAGCATTACCGTCTTTACAATTTTAAGAAGCTGTCTTTGGGGCTGTTCAATTATAACGTGAGCAACATGGGGGGACGGCAACGTCTTTGCTTTGCTTATTTTGGATGACATGGGGGGTAGGGGAGTATAGATGATGATTACGTCATCGGTAGTACTTTTCTACACGAATGTCAACCCTCACATTGTCTTTGCTAGAAAACGAAACGCATTTTCTTGGATTCCCGCAAACAATGTGCCTAAATTCCCGAATTTAGGCACTCGCTTTAGACCCAAGTACGGAAACTATTATATTATTAAAAAAAACAATAAATTTATTGACAAATGTTTACGTAAGCATGGGGGGTGGGGGTTAGAGCTTTGCTTACTTTTGCTGACTAGGGGGATGGGGGGAGGGTAAATAATTGTAATAAATCTGCTTACGTAATACTTGAACGGCCCCTTTCGACCTTGCGATGCCTACTACACTACACATTATCATCATGATGCCTAACATCCCGGCCTCAGGCTTGCAACTATTTTACTATTTTACCATCAGGAAATCAGTCAGCTTGTTTACCTTCCAATACAAAACAAAAATAGAAAACATTTCATTTCATCAGCCACTTTTTGAATTCTCTTATTGGTCAGAACTTTCTGAGTGGAATATACCATTTTACTATTTTACCATCAGAAAATCAGTCAGCTTCTTAGCCTTCTAATATCATACAAAAAACTATCTTTTACATTTCTTCCAACGAGTTATATTTTTGGATAGTTTTTCTTATACTTACCATTTTTCCTGAACCCGAGATTTCACAAAAAAATCCAATTATTCGGCTATTTTATTTATTACTAGATGTTACTCTGATGATGTGAAAATTTAATAATAGGAAAAACTTTATATTCCTAAATTATCAGAAATTAGCATAGGGGAGAAGAGATTTATAAAACGGTTACGGTAATACAAGTTTAGCCGAAGACACTAAGTTCTACAATGTGACATATCAAATCCTGAAAAATTTTAAATACTTATTTTCATTTCCTATTATTTTTGTTGCCCGACCCCATGATTGAAACGGGGACACAGTGTAAATATAAGAAGACGGTGGTGAAACTACAAAATCAGAACACACTTATCTACGAGCCGCGTAAGTGAACCTATCAGGACCTTAAGTAACGCGCGCCGCGTCGAGACAAATGTTCACGTTACTCGTTCGACCGTCGTTTTTATTTAAACAATTCCGGTACTGTATGTAATGGCACACCATTAAAAGTGGAGCTATCATTTATTAGACTGATTTTCATAGTAAATAATGAGTTATTAATATACAAAGGGTTAGAACATATTCGCAAATTAAATTCGTAAATTTATTTGTAAGTTTAGGTTAATAAATTGATTAATTTAGTTTACGGATTTACTACTACTCGTGCAAATAAAGAATGGGGTTGGAAATGGAAACGGCTGTATTCACCTTTCGCTAGCGCACTATAGAATATGTTGGTCAATATCACCGCAGTGTAAATATAAGACGATATCACATATGAACAAACGTGCAAAATTACAAAAAAAACATGTATGTTTTTGTTTGTTGATTAGTTATTTCAAATTAATTGATTAATCATGTCAGAACTTCTTTTAAATTCTGTAAAAAAACAACGTCTAAAACATTACAAGTGACAACCCTATGATTTCAATGAAGCGTATGTATTTATTTTATAAAATAGGCTTAATTTCTATACTGTGTTAAACTTATTCTGTGCCTGGGATCTACAAAAGTCAAGTCCGACTCTGGATTACTAGACCACAAAGGCGATATCAAATAGAATAAAATATCAGTCAGCATTCTACCAGTTATTTTACCCCACTTCAGGCATGCGACCGCAACAAATTAAATCAGAATATTAAAGGGAACAGAAAGCTATATGATATAACCCTGTTGCTGCCGCCTACATTACATATTTAAGAGACCCCGAAATTAAGAATTCATACTTCGGACATTAAGTACATACTAGAAAGTTATATACGAGGGTTACACAAAGTTTTAAGAACGGGCTACAGGAGAAAACCCGAGCATTGAGGATCTATTTTAGAATCTATATTTTTTGGCGTCTGGGTCCGGGACCGTTGAGTATAATTAAATGTATATGTTTGTATATCTAGGTCTGGCTGTTCATTAAATTAATCACAGTTTAGATTTAAGTTTTTCTATTTGTTGCTATATATGTTAAACGTAATTACCATATTTTAAAGATATTTTTAATAAAAATAAAACTAGTTTTGTCAGGGCAAAATATTATTTTTGACTTTAGTTATAATATCTAAAGTTTTAATTATTATATATGTATGTTATATATATATGTAAATAGAGTGTTTATTTAATCATTCTAAAATCATAAGTAGAGTTTTGTGCAGCAACTTGCCTGGGTAGGGTTCCACCGCATGACCTATTCCTGCCGGCATAATGACTGTTATTTTCCGGCTCGGAGGATTGGGTAGCAAGTAGACTATCACAATAGGCCTGCTGTAATGCACCTGTAACATCTATGGTGTAAATAAGCCACGGTTATCTCTTACAATCAGAGTCGTGTGCTTAATCGCTGACCTTCTCACATAAAAAAACGTAAATATATCTTCACACCCATATCCCCAAAGACCACAGAGGCAGGGCACCCACGACTAGCCGAAGACACTAAGTCCCATAATGTGATAGGTGTTACCACCTGTGTTAGGCTTACGCCTATCGCCAACCGGGCACATAATCAATCCCAAGCAACATTTTTTTCTTATTAGAAAATTGGGAAAACCACATTTTATTTCTATTGCCCGATCCGGGAATCGAACACGGCACCGCATGCAGTTCAGTCCAACACCTAGACAGCTAGATGTAAAAAAGAGGCAATAAAAAAAAGAAGTCAGAACAAAAAACATGTTATTTAAACAAACGCAGAACAAACGTTCATGGCGTTGCCGGTCAAGTGTGATTGATGATGTTGTATGGTATTTCTTTGTAGTCATTAACGGTCGCGCTTTCAGCGGTTAATCATCGCTTCCCCACATTGTGGTCGTTCACGCACCAGCTTCTTGTTACATAAGTCACACTTTCTTTTTGTTATTTCATAAACAAGGTTTTTTTATTTCTTCGACTATCACCATATTCGTATAAAAAAAAGAACGCTTCATGCGTATATCCCCGAAGCGGTAGGCAGAGGTAGAAGCAGGTCACCCTCAATTATCTGGATCACGTTACTCTCACGTTCTCCCCGTGATGGTCCCGTCTCCTTTGCAGAATAGACCATACGCAAGCACTGATATTAGGGCAACAGGAATAGGTAAAGCGGTGGTATCGATCCGGGCGAATTGCTCCATAACTCTACCACCTAGTCAGATATCATTGGGTTAGTGACTTTCACTAACTGCCTGGCTGGAGGGCAAAGTATCAAGAATGTAAAGGTTTTTTAATAATCAAGCCAATTACTATCTTGGACCGGTAGGCTTTTTAAAGGTAGGCTTTGCCTCTGTAATCAAAATACTTTTCAATGTTATTATTTTCATACAGGTAAGCTGTTTAAATCTATTTTGTCGGAATCAAATGTTTTCCACGTGTTGGTCCGGGCTCCTTTGCAGAATTGACCATCTGCCTTCCTGCCAGGCAGCTCGTAAAAGGCGACTTACCGTTACTAACACCGTGACATCTGACTAGACTAGATATGTCTGACTGTTCTGCCGCCATAACGTCATGACATGTTCCGGTTTGGAGGGTAAGGTATCCGGTAAACCTACTTTTGCTCGAGGCCTAACATCCCGGCCCCAGTTTGGCAACGCACCATTACCACCTTTGGTGTCTCTAGGCGGCGTGATTTTCTTACCATCTGGAAATCCGTCTGCTTGTTTGCCTTCCAATGTTATATAAAAAATCGTATGATAAAATTTCTATACAAAATCCATAAGCAAGATAATCACCAACACATAATCTATGTATCATTAGGTGGTGTGTATTTGCAGACGCGTAACACACATCGTTGTATATAAAACGTGACCAATACATGGATAATGGAGGGATTATTAAACAAGATCCACGTTATTAAACATACGTGTATTTTGAAATACCGCAGAACGCTAACATTACGGTTAAAACTGGCCACTGATTGTTCATAATTTGTGTGAGTAATCAGAATCACAATATCTACATTTTTGTAATAATATCGCCTCTATGGTCTAGCGTTTCAGTAGTTGGACTTGACTGCATGAGGTCCTGGGTTCGAATCCCGGGTCGGGCAACAAAAATAAAATTGGATTTTTCCAATTTTCTAATAAAAAAAATGTTGTTCGGGATTGGAAATGTGCCCGGCTGGCGATAGGCTTGCCACCTATCACATTGTGGGACTTAGTGTCTTCGGCTAGTCATGGGTGCCCTGGTTGTACTTCTGCCTACCTCTTCGGGGATATGGGCGTGAAGATACTTTTTTTTACAATAATAAAGCCATACAAAAACCTACTTTTATTCAGGAAATGTTCATAAGACGATCATTTATCACTACATAGCATAAAACAAGGTCGCTTCCTCTGTCTCTATGTCCCTTTCTTTAATTTTAATAGATTTTTTTAGGGTTTTTTTAATAGATAAAGTTATTAAGGAGGAAGGTTTATATGTATATTTTATACTTGTGTAAGGCCCGGGCGGGCTGTTAGTAAAACATACAAATACCTACTTTTGTTCAGGAAATGGTCATAAGATGGTCATTTATAATACAATAAGCAAAAACTTTACAGTACTTTCTTGTACGGGGGGTCAGATATTTCATTTGGTATTTCGTGTGATAAGGTCTGGAAATTTGTAGATATGAAGGTGAGATATGCTAGGTACGGTTTGCGAGTTTTTCTATTCATAAGAACCTTATCCTGACAATAACTTACATAACAAAAACTATTTAGTAAAATTGCTAATTAATTAGAGGCAAGATGCGACAACCACGCGAAATGGGGATTCATTTATATATAGCAAAACTAGCCGACCTAGCGAACTTCTTACCGCTTGATATTGAAACCTAGACTGTCAAGTTCAATAGAAAATTAACAAAGTAATGTTCTCACAAATTTCCCTAAAATTTTCCCTTTTCTTCTCTTCATAAGAACTTTCTCCTGAAAATAACCTAAACAACAAACAAATAATTTGCAAAATTGGTCTTCTTTTAGGCGTGAAAAATTATTTATATTTATATATGCATACATATACTATTTATAGCGCAAAAAAACTATAACACAGACTTTGATTTCTACAATTATGTTATTTACGTACATAAAATACAGCATTTTAACAAACATATTACATCTCCAACTTTTAACAAAGTCGAAAGTATTGGGAAGGGAAATGGTCGAGAATAATATGTGTTTTCTGCAAGATAAAATTATCCTGCCCCGAGATATACAGACGGGTCTTGTTTAAAACCGTTGTCCGTTCGGGCAGGATTGAAAAATTTTATTTAAAGCAAAATATCGGATCAATATGTACTTGACCGGGACAACATACACTAGGAAGAAGCTACACAGTTCTAAATATGCATTTTGGGCAAAAAAGTGTTAAGATTTTTTTGAATAAATCACTTTGTATTTGAATGTATTTATGCACTTTTGATTTTTTACTACACTGCGTCACTACATAGCATAAAACAAAGTCGCGTTCTATGTCCCTATGTATGCGTAAATCTTTAAACCTACGCAACGGATTTTGATGCGGTTTTTCTAATAGAGAAAGTTTTTAAAGACTTATGTATATTTTATACCCGTGCGAAGCCGGGGCGGGAAGCTAGTTTTCTATATTTTAGCGGACTCCGAAAAGGAAGAGTTTCTCGATTCGTCTGTATCTTTCATTTGTATGTTTTGTATGTGTTTACTGCAATCATTTTATATGGAATTTTTATTTCATTTTTCGTAAGGCTGGTCACATTACAAAAATGATCCCACATTTAGTATTTAAGTTATATAATACTGATTAATAATTGTTCACATTAAAGACTTAGTAAAGAGTTAATACTAGATTTCTTACAATTTTACTGCGTTTTAATTATTTAGGCATTCATTCTAGTCGACATAGCATATTAGGATTGTTATGCTGCTGACTCAAATAAATGAAAATACTACCAATATTTTAAGAATTACCTCTGAGTCTCGTAAGTTAAAAAAAATTAACAAGGCTAGTTCCTAACAGCCCCTGATCTACCCCGCAAACGGTCATTAAATATCCGTACGTAAAGCATATATATCGTGTAGCTTCCTCCTTATACCCCGCAATCTGTCGCAGACGGTGGTCACAGGCGGTCAATGGATATTCGCATGCTCAATTACCCTAGAGGAACCATTTCTAAGGACTTGTATAATATTACTAGTATCCAAAGGAAACCAATCAGCATAGAATATAATTCAAAGGATATGTGTATAATTTGAAATTCTTTAACGCAAACTTTTTAATCGAGTTAAAAAAAACGAGGAAGTTCTCAATTCGGCCGGTATATTTTTTTATGTATGTACACATATTTCGCCGAGGTTTCTGAACCGATTTACGTATTTTTTTTTGTTTGTATGTTCGAATTGGTAATTGGATGAATATATTTTCAAATTGGTCCTTAACTTTACATAAATTCCGGTTAAATTTATTTTGGTATCTATTTAAGTATTTCTATGTATTAGAATTGACTAACACTCATAACACAAGCATAATATAATTTGCTTACTTTAGGGTTAGATTCAATATTTGTAACTTGTCCAGGGACATTTATTTATTAATTATGTGATTTTGCGTAAAGTTAAAAAAAAATAAAAAAGAACCCATTATTAGGGCCTGGTTAGGACAGCCCAATAACTATCTTTTGTATTTAAGAACATGCTCATTATCTGCTATAAATTTTTGTCCTTATTTTTTTTTATTTTTCCTTCTGTTCCTGTGCCTCTCAAATCGTTCCACCTTTGTCGACCTTTTTGAGGATAAAGGCGTATAGATATTTTTTTTTATTTTTTGTGCTAATTGGACAAAGCTGTAGCCTTCAGGTAGGTATTTAAAAACCTTATCCATCGCAGACGGTGATCACATGTGGCTACTAGTTATTTGCACGCTAAATTAAACTGGCGGAACTACTTCAGAAGACCTATAATTCAACTTCTATAGGGCTGGCGTGAAAGGGAAATCAACCAGCCGCAAATTTAGTTCAAAGGGAATTTAGTTAGTAGGTGTAAAAGATTAAGGATATTAATAGAAAGGTGTAAACCACAATCTGGGCATAGTTGGAGTAGTTATATAAAATCTTAATCATCTTAATGTTTTTGAGTAAACACCACCTTTCGGCGTTTTGTATAAGACGTAGATATGTGACAACCTCATTGCGTTATTGAGATAACCTGGATATTTTTATGTTACAGATCACCGAACAAGCACACGGCTCTCATAGTGGTAAGAGATAACCGTGGCCTATAAACACCATAAATGTTACAGGTGCGTCAGTTTACTGAGGTCGGGATTAAAGACCTATTGTGCACGTCCACTGGCTAACCGTAACTAGGCAATTATGGTGGCAGGAATAAATAAGAAGTTTGATCTCTACCCGGACAAGTTGCTGCACAGCACTTTACCACCAGTGTCTAATATTTACATTATTGATATTTTCCATCGTCGGCGCTTGGTAAAACTTCCAAATATTCATATTTTTAAATGAAGAAACACTTGTACTGTTTTACAAGTGTGTTGTACAAGTGTTTCTTCATTTAAAACTATGAATCTAATATTTACAACCTGCGCGCTCTTCTTCGACCTACGTGGCAGAGAGGCAGATGGTCGATTCTACTCGGAAGACCTTGGCCAATACGGGATTATTAAAGTACTTCAATCAGTCAGATTGATTGCAGGTTCCAAAATAATTACTCGCAGTACCTACCACAGCATTATATAATCATAACGCTATAAAGTCAAAGTGGCAGTAATGTGGAGTGTAAGATAGCCGGCAAACATTCAGATACACAGGAATGTTAAGCTTCTTACCTAAGTATACTCGAGGCTCAAAATCGTAATCATATCATAAGTGTAACAGTTCTATTTAAATAGCCTAAACTAATACCGCCTCGTTAGTCGAGTGGCTAGCGTACCCGCCTAACTACACCGATCATCCGCGAGGCTCGGGTTCGATTCCCGACGGGGGCAGACATTTGTGTGACAACCATTTAGATGTCTGAATTTCCGGGTCTGGGTGTTTATTTATTTTATTCTGGTATTTATTTAAGTACTTCTATGTATTAGAATCGTTGACTAACACTCATAACACAAGCATATAATTTGCTTACTTTGGGGTTAGATTCAATTTGTGTATTTATATATATTTCTTCGAACTACTGTAAGTCTTTTTAAATAAAACTAGCACTTTTTAAAATTCTACATTTAATGGTAATTGCCTACAAGAACACAGCATGAGTGCTTCCTAAATTTGGTTTCCAACGATCATTGTCATGAGAGTACTGCCATACCATGTAATTAAAAATAAACAAATTATCAACAATTATTACTAAAAACAATCACAAAAATATTTGAAAATCATCACATAAGTAACTTTCATTTTGGATCGTAGACCCTAGGGATACAAAAAAAAACATTTGTACTGCTTCACGTATCAATGTAAAACGTAAGATAAAATGCAATCAGTGACCTATTTTTTTTGCTCTAAAATACGAATAACCGATAAACGTATATTTTTCTTTAGGAAAGCCTTCTGCTTGTTTGTCTATATACAAAAAAAAACATGTTCCAAATTCAAAAAAACAACCAACTTTTTTCTTAAACTGTATTTTTCACATAAATCTACGCAGATACTAGATACATATATACATTTCACCTACACAGTTAGATACTAATCGAGCTAAACACCGAGAAAATCAATCATCGCCTAAGCACACAACTCTATAAATAAACATAAAGCATACTGCACATAAACGACCGCATTATAAATCTCATTTAAATAAATGTATGTTTCATTTGGATGAGATGTACCGTTAACAATTCGCTAACAAGCCTGTTTCCAAGCTGTTTGCCGCAGCAGCACGGGACATCTGATGCCGGTTCTCATATGTAGCAAACTATTCTATAACCAGGGTAACTAATACTCTTTTTTATCTATCTTTATATATATAATTCTTATGTTCGTGTGTTTGTCTCTGAACTCCTTCTAGACGACTGGACCTTTGTTGATGAAACTTTTTGTGTGTGTTCAAGGGAATCCGAGAACGGTTTAGATTCACAATTTGGTCTCCTGGAAAATGTTTTTTTAATTATTTTTTTAATAATAAACAGTTGTTGATTTTGGAATGTTTCACATCGGATCCGACAGACTGCCTTATCGAAGCATTAATGTCAAGCGATACGAAGTTTGCTGGGTTAGCTAGTCCTAATATTTGACCGCCTTGACCGCCTCGTTGGTCGAGTGGCTAGCGTACTCGCCTAACTACATCGAACAACCGCGAGGCTCGGGTTCGATTCCCGACGGGGGCAGGCATTTGTGTGATGAACATTTAGATGTCTGCATTTCCGGGTCTGGGTGTTTATTAAATTTATTCTGGTATCTATTTAAGTATTTCTATGTATTAGTATCGTTGACTGACACCCATAACACAAGCATAATATAATTTGCTTACTTTGGGGTCAGATTCAATTTGTGTGAGTTGTCCTGGGATATTTATATATAATATATTTCTTGTGTTCGTGTGTTTGTCACTGAACTCCTCCTAGACGACTGGGGCGATTTTGATGACTTTTTTTGTGTGTGTTCATGGGAATTCGAGAATGGTTTAGATATACAATTTGGTCTTCTGGAAAATGTTTTTTAATTATTTTTTTAATAATTAGTAATTGTTGATTTTGGAATGTTTCACATCGGATTCGACAGACTGCGCTACTGTCGAAGCATTAATGTCAAGCGATACGAAGTTTGCTGGGTCAGCTAGTATTTATATAAAAATCAATGCCACTTTTCGTTGTAAATTTATAACTCAAGAACGGGCTCACCTATCCAAACCAAATGTTTAGGCTTTGTTCGGACTATTTAGTAGATGGTTTATGTCAAGTTAGCATAAAATCGAGGGAGCGGTTCTTTATTTATCACATTTTTTGTAACAAATGCATTCAATATTTTGTTTATGGGTATTTTTTAGTCAAATAGAAACTTTTTTCAGATTGGGGTTGTGTTTTTTCAGTTGCTTTTTTCTTTTTATGTTTTGTTGTGTTATGTCATATATGCGGTCATATACGTAGCGAAGCACGTACCGGAACGCTAATATTTTTATATATATAAAAAAATCTCTATATTCCTTAGTAATCGAACCAGGCGTGAACACATAGACCGATTAAGCTGATTTTTTATTGTCTACTAATATTTTCTGCTGCATCACGAAGAAATAGAAGACCCATTGTGATTGTAAGCGATGTTTTCTAAGTAAAAGGCTCAACAGGGTGTCCCAAAAAGTAGTGTCTCTGGAATTTTGTTTGACACTATTTTAAGAACACTCTGCATACATACAGAAGAATATATTAAGTAAAATAGACCGTCTGCGCCTTTGAGAGGTAGCTCGTTAGAGAAGAACACAGGTTAAAATATAGATAATTACCAACAAGACCACTGGTGGTAAAGTGCTAAGCAGCACTTGCACAGGTAAGGATCCACCGTCTTCCCTGATCCTGCCGACATGACGCTGTTCCAATCAGGGGAGTAGGGTAGACGGTGGACTTGTATCATGCATCTTTTTTCTCTACAGGCTACGGTTGTCTCCTACCATTAGGAGAGCCGGGTGCTTGTTCGCTGACCTCTCAGATGAAAAAAATACATAAAAAATCTGCTCGACTGAAATTATAGCATTGCAGCAAAATACCTAAAAGTATATTTCATCGATAAAATTATTATGCGAATGGCCAAGGACTGAAGTTTTTACCTATGAGGGTATTTTTGACTATTAGACTGTTTAAACGTCTTAAAAGTTAGAGTAAATAGGCAATTTCTAAGTATTCTTCCTATTTAGACTCCTACTTCACATTCCTTCAGGTAATTTGAGGGACATTATGCAAAGCTAACACTGTCATAAAAAAGGATAATAAAATGAATGAATATTTGAGAAAGTATAATATTATTATCCTTTTTATTTTACTGCGTATCCCTGGCGGTTAATATTCCGGTAGAGCTACAGGAGATTCCAACCGGAGCCCATTTCACTCCGACACAATTTTACATCCAACGTCAAAGGCTTCGAGTGTCGCGTTTGTTTCGCATAACTACGCTGCAATTTTCAATCTACCCACATTTTGCCACCAGAACCATATATAGTACTACTATTTAAATTATGCGCTTCGTAAGTACTCTTAAAAAAACGCCAAAGTTGGTAATGGTGCGTTGCCAACCTGATGCCGGGATGTTAGGCTTCGAGTAAAAGTAAGTTTACCCGCTTCTTTATCCACTGAACCGGAACACGTCAATGGCAAGCACTGACATTATGGCGGCAGGGATAGGTAAGGCGGTACCAATGCAGACGACTTCTAACTTTAAATAAGAAAATAAAATTATTACAAATTCACTGTGTCGAATTGTTGTTAAATGGCAAATTATTATCTATGAAATTGACCCAATTTTAAAAGAAAAATAAAAAAGTCCTTCTCTTGTTCACAAAACATATGTTCAAAAAACAAAAGCACTATCCAAACTCACGACGAAAAGACGAGGTAATAAAAAGATTA
>NJDD01000337.1:1554387-1570655 GCA_002245505.1 Calephelis nemesis
AAAGTAATATTATAAACAAAGCAATTGCGTAATCTATATAATATTACGAAATATAAAAAACATAGAAAAAGGAAGCACATTGGTTCATCACGGAAATTAAAACAGCGTGTTCTCGTTTATCTAAAATTTGTAATTCTGACAAAAACTATATTTTTATCTTGTGAGATTTTTTACAAACCTCTTCCTAAATGATTTCCGTAATGAAGCGGTCGGCAACCTTTTGGCAGGCAAGGGCAACAGAGCGGCAAAATAAACTAAAGGTATCACACTTGTAATATTTACCCTAGAATCCCAAAGTATACCTCCGTATATTGGCCGTGTCCCATAGAAAAAATGAAAATGGGCAGAGAGAAGCGCATTCTTAAGGCTGAATCTAGTATCTACACGGTCTAGTGTCAATACGGTCAAGCGCAGAACGTTCATGAATTTATTTTGATATTTATAACTTATTTCGGCCGCGAGTTGCCGACCGCTGCCTTACCTAATGTAAAGTGAGTAAGATAAGACATTATAACAAAATGTTGTTGCAACCCATGCCGTTGTTTGATCTAAAGCGTGACATACCCGTAGTTTTATCTTGAACGATTTTGATGAAACACAATCTGGTACAAAAACTGGTTTTTTAAGTAAGTAAAAGGTAAGTAAAAGATGTAGTTTTCGTCACATAATACCGTAAACTCGATTTTGATTTATGTGCCATTTTTTTACATGAGAGGTCAACGAACAAACGTCAAGCGCAAAACTCTCCTGATAGTAAGAGACAACCGGATATATAGACACAACAAATGTTACAGGTGCGTTGATCTCCGGAGGCTGGGATTTGGCGTGAATATATGTAAATGTGTATCTGCAATATCTTATACCAGGTACTACTTATACTTCTTCTTGAACTGGGCAAACCTCCGAAACAGCCAGATTTAAAGACTTCAGCAACGAAAAAAAATATTATGTTTAAGTAAACACAGTATAAAATAATGAAGGTGCTTGGCTTGTCATTTTTTTCTAGGTACGCACGTGGCGCAACAAGATACTCGTGGTAATGTTGTGGTGCTCTCACTAATTTTAAGTTATCGCTGTCTTCTTTCAACGATTGTTATAGAAAGAGATGAAACACGTTTAGTGCTTCCAAATTAGTTTATGCATACTATGGGCTTTTAATTTATTTCTCGGACAAAGTTTATTAAGGTCCGCCGCATACATGCGGAATTCCGGCTACCGGCTTATCGTCTAAGCTGACACACGTCAACGGCAAGCACTAACGTTATAAAGGTAGGAACATCCATATCCATATGTCCATATCTTTCTATTTTATTTGAAAAAGATAAAATTAAAAATAAGTTTAGTTATTGTATTGCACAGTAGATTTGCCACCGAGCTAAGCTTCTTTCACATTCACTAATCTCCACCCAAACATGTCACTTTCGAAAGCTTTTGACACCAAACTCGGATAAAAAAAAAAACTTGTGCCAGAATCAAAAGGGAATTTAAAACCGTTCAGCACGTAGAGCACTAAGCAGGCTAGACTAAACGGCGCGCTCAAGTGGCAGGTCCTTGAACTTGAGACAGAGTTTCCAAGTATTTTTAGCTTCACGCAGAGCGGTTAACAGAAATGGCTTTGGCGAAACCACGCATGAGTAGCATGCACGACTCGATTAACTGGAAATATGCATTTCTTGCATATTCTCGACTCGTGACGGTAGAAAAACTTGGAAGTAATCAAGATAGATGATCCTATGCTGTAAGTAATTTCCTTCTACATTCGTTTTAACTCCTAATTGAAATTATCAATATTGCCTTGTCAGTTTTAACTAGGATTACATTATTGATGAATCGTGTGAATTTAGATGATAATAAACATCTTACATACATACATCTCTTCACACCAAGTCCCTTACGGGGTAGGCAGAGAGTATCGAGTGTCAGACCTCACGATCCTGACACACCTGTCTGGCTTCCTTCACATTCATTACCCTTTTCATACAAATACGCCGGTTTGGGACACTCTTGACACCACGTTGACAAAAATTTTTATGCATAAAAATGATCGTTGTCGTCGCATTTTGCTAATTCTTTTTTTTGTTGATCTTTTGGTTAAAGTCAAGAGAACTTTAAAAACGGTAAACTGCAGGGAACATGGGGAAAACAGTGTTTTAATACATGCAAACTTAACTAAGAGGCTGTTAATGTTAAGCGATACGAAGTTCACCGGTTCTTTACAACTAAAGAGATAGTATTGACGAATTCGCAAAGTAAACATGTACATTACAATTTACCGGAACACGATAATAATGAGTACTGACGCTATTTTGGCCCCAAACTCTACCTAAATTTACATATGTATAAAGTTGTCAAATCTTGTTACCTCACCAGTCGTACAGCAGTGATTAGTGATAAGGGCTTGAAGATCTAGATTTTTTTTATTTAAAAACTTTCTTACTTTCAAAACCTTGTAAAGCCTTGTTATCTAATCGATAAACACAGACTAAAGTATTAGTATCGCCACTGTGGTCTAGCGATCCAGGTATTGGACTTGACTTCATGAGGTCCTAGGTTCGATTCCCGGGTCGGGCAACTTAAAAACTAGAAAATTTGGATTCCCAATTTTCTATTAAAGTTGGCCAGTATTTTATATATGCCCGGTTGGCGATAAGCTAGCCACCTACCACATTGTGGGACTTAGTGTCTTCGCCTAGACGTGGGTACCCTGGTTGTGCCTCTGCTTAGCTCATATATATCTTACATGGGCGTGAAGATACATTTTATTAAAGTACTCCAAAATTTAAATTCATTTCATAGTTTTTGTTTACACTGTTATTACAGCGAAATATAGACAAAAAATTTAACTAACTAGGTAAATCAAGTACATATGTCTATGTTTATTAATATGAGGGTTAGACCACAGCCTTACACATACCTATTCCTTGCTTAAGCCAAAAACGTTGAAAACGAAAATATTGCCATCAGAATGTCAATAGCGACGCCATATTGCTACAACATTCTCCACCTCGGGAACGCAAATGATCGTATGTTTTTTCACCCGAGTGACAGGTGTTTGCACGTTTGTAACAAAAACAAGGACCAATAAACGCATAATCACATAAACAGAAGGCTGGTTTAGTTACGGAGAATGGGTAGTTGGCGAGGGTGTTTTTATAAAATCAGCCGGTTTACGAGCTGGCTGGAGTACATTAACATCAGTGTTGCCATAGTATTGCCTACATTGTATGACAGAGGAATGCAACACGATGCTGCATATCCAGGAATACCTTGTTATCGTACTGCTCTAGGTATAGCAACCGCATAATTATATACCAGCAAAGAATACATACTAACATCTTAAATGCGAAAGTCTGTCTGTTGCTTTTTCACGGCTGAACCGACTTTGATGAAATTTGATATGTATATAGCTTTAGATCCGAATTCAAATACAGGCATTTTCTTTAAATTAACCACGAATGATTATAATAGGAGGCGAAAGTTTGTATGCAAATATGTAGTTACTATTTTACACAAATGAAGTCGCGGGCAAACAGCTAGTAAGTAATAATTTTAAATATATTAATACGTGATGCCAAAAACTTGTACCCCTTTTTACGAGATTTGCGCGGACAGAGGAGAATAAAATTTGGCACACTTATAGTTTCTATGAGTAGGAAAAGTGCAGAACGCTAATATTTTTTAATAATATCTAATGCTTATAAAGTACCTCCAAAAAATCAATAAATAAAACATTACCCACACTACCATGCATTTGACACACACAAATATATTGATGATAACGATAAATGATCACGGATGGCGCACTAAAAAGATATTTACATTTATTATGGTCGAATTTCGACCAATAAGCGACCACAAGTGAAAAATAATTATTTCTGGACGAACGAAGCCGCTGGAAACGCTCTGTATGCTATAATCAATCCTATTTATATTCTATCATTATTCATTAGCGAGTTTCCGCGCCAAAGCAACAGTCACATTAACACAATAGGAAATTACGTGGAAAGATTCTAAAGTGGTGTACGTGATCTGGAGCAACAATAAAGAGTTCGCCCTCCATCCACCAGCTCCCAAAGGAACAGTGCCAGATTGGCCAGTAGGAGTTGCACATACTACTGACATAATTTATTAGAAAGTTATTGCATTGCCTTCTTGGCCGAGGGATAAGTACACGCCTAGCAACACCAATCAACCGGGTTGTTCGTGTTCGATTCCCGACGGAAGCAGACATTTATGTGATTAACATCTAGATGTCTGCTTATTTGAGTCTGGAAGTTTAATTACATTTATTCCTCCTCTGTAGTCTAGCGGTCCGGCGTCGGAAGTGACTTCTAGAGGTCCAGGATACGATCCTCGGGTAGGGAAACAAAAAAAAATTAAAATGTGTATTTTTAATATTCTAATAAAAATAACGTTGCCCGGGGTTTGATATGTGCCCGTTTGGTAATAGGTTTACCACCTATCACATTGTTGGACTTAGTGTCTTCGGTTAGTCGTGGTTGCTGGTTATGCCTCTGCCGATCTTTTAGAAGTTTTGCGCGTAAAGAAACTTTTTTTGAAATATACTTTAGTATTTCTATGTATTCATAGCAAAACAAGCATGTAATTAATTGGTCCTTGTGGGTTACATTCAATTTAACTAACTGCAACTGCAATAAAAATAACTGCAACCGAAGCATTTGTTTGAAAAGAGTAAATCATATAGAGGTAATTAAGCAGGTCTGCAGAAATCGTGACACAAAGTACTCGATAGGTACACACTGTCCATCATGCAATGGACGTGGCGTGAATATGTGTACATGTAAAATTTATTTACTTGTCATCATCTTTATCTTTTGTTTATCGTGATTTTTTTACTAAAATCACATTATACATACATAGTATAAAGCAAAGTCGTTTTCCGCGTCTGTCTGTATGTATGTATGCTTATATTTTTAAAACTACGCAACGGATTTTGATGCGGTTTTTTTCAATAGGTAGAGTGATTCAAGAGGAAGGTTTATTTATATAATAACATGCTTCATATATTAGAGAACCACTAATAATTTCAAGATTCCTAATGCGAAGTCGTAAATAAACATATTTTTTTGCGCTTGCATTGCAAACTCTACGAGATAGGTCAAAAAGTAACTCTGTCTGTCTGTCTGTTACCTTTTCACGCCTAAACCACCCAACCGATTTTGCTGAAATTTGGTATGTAGATAGTTAGCATTCATGAGAAAGACATAGGCATATTATTTTTTGGAAATTCAACCCCTAAATGGGTTAAAAGGGGTGGCAAAGTATGTATGAGAAAAATATTTTTATTGCACATTTTTGCATGAAACTTTAAATTAGTTAATGCTTTTTAGTACAAATGATGAAACACGTATTTCAGGATTTTTCGAAATTCACCCCCATTATCTAAGTTTGTATGGGAAATTTAATTCTATTGAAATATTTTGCGTGACACTGAAATAATGCTCTGCAATACAAATTATAAGATACATGTCTAAGCGTTTTTTGAAAATCAACCCCTATGAGGGTGAACAGGGGTGGCACAATTTGCGTAGGAAAAATATTTAACAGTAATTTTTACCGTAAGTCCATAACAATGAACCACGGTAAAAATCCCTACTTCCCTACTCATAATATAAATGCGAAAGTAACTCTGACTGTCTGTCTGTTGCGCTTTCATGCTTAAACCAGTAAACCTCTTTGCGTAAAGTAAAAAAAACCTTTAAAAGTAAACAGTAAATTTTTATTTGTTTTTTTTTGTTGCCCGGACCGGAAACAGAACCCAAGATCTCAAGAAGTAATTCCGAAGACGGACGGTTAGACCTCAGAGACGATACGTATATTTCTAAAATTTCAAAAAAAAAACTGTAAGAGGTTTCCATAACTTGCTATACAGTTTAATTTAACAGGATTTGCCGAAGTGCAGATAAAACTGTAAACACAATAACGTATTCCTACTATTTATCTGAGGTGAAATTAGAAAAGAGAAAGTTTTGACGGCAAAATTGCTGAATTGATTTTAATATTTACAAAAAAATAGATGAAACTTTGGATAGCGATATAGGCTACATTTTATCTTAAAATTTTAACGAGCAGTGTTGGAGAGCTAAATATCAAATTAGTAGACTACGCGGGCGAAGCCGCGGGTAACAGCTAGTTAAAAATATAGCAGAACAAAATCTGCCGGGACAGCTAGTATTTCATAAATTTATCTTGCTTTAAGTAAGTAAGTATCTTCACGCCCATATTCCCCGAAGAGATAAGCAGAGGCACAACCAGGGCACCCACGACTAGCCGAAGATACTAAGTCCCACAATGTGATAGGTGACAAGCCTATCGCCAACCAGGCACATATCCAATCCCGAGCAACGTTTTTTTTTTATAAGAAAATTGGAAAAACCCAATTTTCTTTTTGTTGCCCGACCCGGGATTCGAACCCGGGACCTCATACAGTCAAGTCCAACAATTGAACCGCTAGGGCACAGAGGCGATATCTTGCTTTACTGCCACCGAATATCTTTCTTCAGCAGATGAATATAATAAAACCTATTTAGCTCACCAATAAATCACAGCAATCACTTGTCTCGTCCCATAGTAATTTTATTCCCTCTCTGCCAACCATGCAATGGACTTGGCGTGAATATATGTTCATGTAAAATTTATTTACTTGTCATCATCTTTATCTTTCGTTTATCGTGATTGCTCCTTACGTTAGATATTATCCCGTAGCAATTTTAAACCGTAAGGATTCGAAAGATTAATAAGCTGTTCTGGGAATGTAAAGCCTCTCCATCTCCTTCAATTTTGTTACGGAATTATTATTCGTAGAATTTCACATCTCATGAGCTAAACATTTTTTTTTACTACTTATCTGTTTGTTATATTGTAATAAACCAATTTACAAGTAATCAATGCGATTTAGTGAACAATACTGAGTTTTTTAAATGCTTGAAGTGTTGCTATCCACAAGGTTTTTTAAGTCACCGGAGTTGAAATAAAGAAATACTTTTTGAAATACTTGTTGAATTTTGAAATACTTTTTTTTCAAAATTCAACACCATGCGGACAAATTTGCGAATAATTAGCTAGAAACAAAACAAAACAAAACTCTTCTAAAAAAATTCGATCAGGTCACGCGTGGTCAGGACGCGAGTTTATAGCCTGTTTTTTAATCTCAGAGACTAAAATGACATTAGCAATGTTGTCAGTTTTTTGCGATTCATTAATAGTGACGTGCCATTATCGGAAAGTGTTAACAAAATTTATTACCGATTTTTACAAGTTACACTGAAAAATCGGAACATGTGTATTTAGAACGAATAAATAAAAAAATAGCATGCTTGTAGGTTAATAATTATTGTCATAATATGTATTTTCATAAAACACTTAAAACTGTACTAAAAATAAAATTGAAAAACAACACTTGTTTTTTCTAAATATTAATGCTATTGTTTTATTGAAATAAATGACTCAGTCCTTGAATACTCATATTTATGTGATTCTTCATCTATTTTCTATAAATATTCTATTGTTAATGACGCTGATTTTGCGTATGAGTTGACACACTTTGTCTTTGGTTTTCAAGGGCTACACAGTCCTGCCTTTACTGTAGAATTACTTGTAGAAGCCCTCCAAAAAGCTTCGTATTAATTTAATTTAAGTCTAAGTTGTTACGTAAGCAAACTACTATTTTTTTGTGGAAAAAGACAGCGAACAAGCACAAAGCTCCCTTTATGGTAAGAGATAACCGCAGCGTATAGACTCTATTATACTATGTTGTAGGTGCGTCACTGCGTAGCGGGGGTATTAGGCCAATTGTGCAAGTCTAACGGCTGCCCTACCCTCCGGACTAGAACATGACATTATTACTATGGCAGCAGAAATAGGTAAATCCTTATCCGAGCAAGTTGCTCCACAACACTCTACGACCAGTGGTCTCGTTGGTGATAGCCCGTTTCACCTTTGCTCGCCTCTTACGAGCTGCCAGACAAGACGGCGGATGATCTATTCTACACAGAGGACCCTTACCAACATGGAAAAGTATACGTATGTATTAACTAAGTTATAACAGAACTAGTGCGTCTATGTATTAGTATCCCTGATTAGCACCAACAGCACAAGCATATTATTTGCTTACTTTAGGGTTATATTAATTTGAGTAATTTGTCCTGGTCCCAAGCTATTCTTTCAATTTAAAACATGACGCAGTACAGTATAACAACAATTCAACTGAACTAAAATCACCGAACTTAGTTTTATTGATAACTTGCACACGACAGGCAGAACGGACGCATTTGAACTCTTCAATAGATTGAAGGACGAAATGTTAACAAAATTTACAACTTAGTAAATTGCAAAAAAAATCTAATTAGATTTCAATATAATCTCGTCTAATTACTCCAAAAATTTAGTATTTTCCTAGATTCCCATTTGATTCCATAAGCAGACCTAGACGACTTCGAAATCTATCTTAACTTTAAAAAAAGAATCTTCAAAATAACAGTATCTTTTTCGATGGCACTTAAAAGTATTAACCAAATTTAGAATTTTCATTCAACGAAAACCGACATAAGTTTACGTTTAGAAAAAATCGGTATAACGGAACAGCACTACAAAAAAAATGCAGGTATCATTATTTGTAAAATTGACGTTTGCGTCCGTCAATTTAGTCTCTGAGATTAAAAAACAGGCTATAGAAGTTTTTACCTATTCCAATAAAAGTGCGCAAGCTGTTAAAAGTTTTCACTTCAAAAAAAGGTAAGGTCAAAGAACGTTGACATTATCGTTTAACTTGTAATATGACAGGTTATTGGTCCTTATTTTTTAAGCCAGTCACGCACGAGTATCAGGTTAACGTACACACTGGTCTCAAAGGTTTTTTTATTTATTTCTTTACTCCTATGAAATATTAGGGCCCGCTTAAGATCGAAACTATTTTTATTATATTAGACAAATATCTATTTAACAAACGTTGAAGTGAATTCGAGGAACAAAAGATTTTCGAGTAAAAGAAATGTTGAACCAATGTATACAAATATACCAGAAGTAAAACTTTAAATTTATTTTTTTAATTATTACTAAATAAGTAATTAATTACATAACTACATTAATTTTAAAATAAGTAAGTAGTTACGTTAGAGTATGAAAAAAACTTAACCTTATATCACAGCAACCCAATATAAGTAAATATAGAAAATCGATAATTTATAAAACATTTGACTTTTTGTAAAACAAGATTTTTATGTATAACCTGTTGATTCACAATATCCTTTATATAAAATTCTCGTGTCACAATGTTCGTTCCCGTACTCCTCCGAAAAGGCTTGACCGATTCTCATGAAATTTTGTGAGCATATTGAGTAGGTCTGAGAATCGGCCAACATTTATTTTTCATACCCCTAAGTGATAAGGATGACTCATCCAATTTTTTTAAAATAAAAAAACATTGCAAATATAGCAGAACAACATCTGCCGGGTCAACTAGTATTTTATAATTTAATCAAATTCAAAATTGTCTTTATTTCACGTTAACCTACAGGAGGCACTTGTGACGCATCTATATAATATAAAATCTACCACCGGATCGGAACGCAGCCTCACACTGAGAAGATCCGGTAGGAAACTCGGGGGGCTTGTCTTTTATTTCTTATTTGAAAATATGTATACAATAATAATTAAAGTAATGATACATTATATTTATAAGAGATTGGCATGAGGAGCAATTAATCGTAAGCGGGCTTATCAATGGTATAATAATCCTTTTCATTTAATTTACATTTAACACATTTCTTAAAATCATCTTGCTTAAATGCCACCGAAAATCTTTCTTCAGCAGATGAATATAATAAAACTTATTTAGCTCACCAATAAATCACAGCAATCACATGTCTCGTACCTGAAAGCAATAAAAAAAGGTTAAGTTCGAGCTATGAAACACAAATCTAAATGCAACGTCAGAACCACGACGATAAATCTCACGCGCGTCTCCCTCGTGACGCATGCGGCATGACGCCATTGTCGTCATAAGAATACTGATCGACTGTACCCACAAAGCTACAGTGATTTATATCTATACCCACCTTACATTACAATTTTTGAAGTGAAAATTTTCTTTAGCGGCGTTGCGCACTTTTTTTGGAATGGCTAAAAACTTCTAAACTCGCGTCAGATCGTCAGATCGAAAATTCACAAGACGGCGCTGGGCGCTTGCCCGAATGTTCGTGTTGTCATGTTGGTGTACGATAGCGCAATAAATGAATATTGTATTCTACCACATACCTACATGATAGTACTTTCATACTGATAACTAAAGCAATTCGTGCAAAATTATTCCCTAACCATTCCAAAATATCAAAAATGCACAACGTTAATCTTTAAGTTTTTACTTGAAGATTAACGTTGTTATATAAATCTTCAAGTTTTTACTTGAAGATTAACGTTGAAGATTAACCGTTTTTTTGTATGATATTGGAAAGCAAACAAGCAGACGGATTTTCTGATGGTACACGCCACCTAAAGACATGAAATGTGATAATCGTGCGTTGCCAACCTGAAGCCAAGATGTTAGGCCTCGAGCAAAAGTAAGTTTTTTATTTTAAAATTTAAAATGTTCTTTGAACACCAGACGAAACCTGTATGTTCTTTATATATGTGTATATGGTATATAATTATAACACTAAATTTAAAAATGTTGAGTAACCTCAGACAAAACCTACATGTAATATAGTTTACAACCATCCGGATCCCATCAGTACGTATGCTTGTCTAATAATTAGGTGTAACAGACATAATCTTAAAACTAAAAATTTTCAATAACCCAACCGACAAAATCATAGGTAATGTATGTGATATAAATTTAAAACGTTGAGTAACCCCACACAAAACCTACATGTAATATACCTAGTCTTGCCATAAATATTGTAATAAAGAAAAAAAATATTTTTTTAACTGCAAATAACATATATTACTTTTACAGTGTGTTAGTTTAATACATAAATATACAACAATTAAAAATATAAAAAGCTTATTCGAAGTGGTCTCCATTGGCTGCAATACAGTCCTTTAAACGTTGAGGCCAGTTATCAATAGAAGCACGCACTCTTTCCATGGGAAAATTCTTCACTGCCAATCGTATAGATTGTTTTAGGGACTCCAAATTATCATGGCGTTTAGAGCAAGCTGTACTCTCTAAAACTGACCATAAATCATAATCCAGCGGATTAAGATCGGGACTAGACGACGGCCAGTCTTCAGCTCTGATGAAGTCCGAAACGTTCGCTTCCAACCAAGACTGCGTGGACCGAGCTTTATGACCCGGCGCCGAGTCTTGCTGGAAGGACCATACTTGGTTATTGAACATGGTGATGTTAAGGGGCTTAACTACCTTCTCAAGAATGGTATCTTGATACACTTGTGCCGATGTTTTGATACCTTTTTCACAAAAATATGGCTCAGTCACTCCTTCATAGCTAACACCCCACCAAACCATCACTGAAGTTGGATAATGTCCACGTTGCACTCTGTCGACTAATTGGGAAGCTTCCTTAGAGCTTTGAGCATAAATACGGTCATTTTGTTTGTTAAAATGTTGCTCAATTGTAAAAATTTTCTCATCCGTAAACAAAATTTTTCTGTGACCTCCCTTTGCGTACCGCTTCAGTAATTGTTTCGATTTTACGACCCTATTCTTCTTTAAATTATCAGTTAAGAAATGACCAGAGCGTCTCTTATAGGCTGCAAGTCCTAAGTCATCTTTTAAAATACGCGACATGGTTCTAGGTGCTATCTTCATTTCCCGAGATAAAATCTTTTGCTTTCGGACAGGATTTCTTCGAATTCTTTCCCTTACTGCTTTGACCACCTTTTTCGTACGAACACTACGTGGACGGCCAGATCTTTTTCTGTCACAAACAGAGGAAGTCTCATTGTACCTATTAATAGCCCGGTACACAAACATTTTACTAAAACCAAGTGTATGGAGAGTTTTAAAAATTGCATTTGGCTCCATACCTACTTTGTGTAATGCAATCACAGCGATTCGGTTCTCTTTATCACCCCACTCCATTTTAATATCGCAAAATATTGTACAATGCATTGGCGCCAAAATGAGAAAACACAATGAACAATCGTATAAAAATGACAGATTCGAAATTCAAATGTAATATTTTTTTATTTTTAAGTGTAACAGTATTTATGGCCAGACTAAGTAGTTTACAACCATCTGGATCACGTCAGCTTTCAAAGGAAAAAATCCGCATCGAAATCAGTCCATTCGTTCAGAAAACATGACGCCATAGACTGGCGCACGCACGCTCTCCAACCACCCACCTTTTGCTTTGAAAGCTCAATTTCAAAGCTGAAATGATCGAGATGGTTGTTAACTACATTACTAGCCGTGCTAGTGGAGCTAGTACCCCGGGGCACTAGCCTTCCTCGATAAATGGGCTATCTCATACTGAAAGAATTTTGTCCAATAGGACCACTAGTTCCTGAAATAAGCGCATTTAAGCAAGCAAACAAGAAACATACTCTTCAGCTTTACAATATTAGTATAGATCTAGTAACACGTATACTATTGGTTATGGAATGATTCACTTTACGAGTTGGCATTTACTATATAAATGAAAAAAACACCTCTTAACGGATCGTTAGAACTCTAACTGAAGCGTTTATAAAGTTTAAGCAAAAACACACGCATAATGTTTAACATACAGTATAGGTATAGGATTTTCCAGAAAAACTTTTAGCTCAACCTACTACGTCAACTTGAAGTATGTTTAGCAAAAGACATCAATGATGTTAAACTTGTTTATAATGCAACTAGCGGCCCGGTACTTGCTTCGCTACGTATAGGTATGACCGCATCAATGGCATAACGCAACAAAACAAAAAAATAAAAAAAACAAAATTGAAAAAAGTTTCAATTAGACTGAAAAATACACATTAACAAAATGGTCCGCCGTTTATTGAATTCATTTGTTACAAAAAATGTGATAAATGAAGAACCGCTCCCTCGATTTTATGCTAACTTGACATAAACCATCTACTAAATAGTCCGAACAAAGCCTAAACATTTGGTTTGGATAGGTGAGTCCGTTCTTGAGTTGTAAATTTACAACGAAAAGTGGCATCGATTTTTACATACCTATACTAGTGTTATGCCGTTGGGCGAAATTCATAATAAAGTTTAATATTTTGTTGATAAGAACGCTATCTTCATTTCTCAACACCAACTACTTTCCAAAATTTTTAGTGCGCCATCTGTAACCTTTTATCGTTATCATCAATGTGTTTGTTTGTGTGTGTCGAATGCATGGTAGTGCCCACACTACCATGCATGCATGTTTTATTTGTTGATTTAATGTACTTTATACGCATTGTTATTAAAAATATTAGCGTTCTGCATTTCTCCTACACATAAACTATAAGTGTGCCAAATTTTATGCTCCTCCGTCCGCGCAATTTTCGTAAAAAGGGGTCCAAAGTTTTGATATCACGTATAAATATATAGATGAAGATGAAGAAATAAAGTCACAGTTTAGTAGAGCAGTTTATGCAAATTATTTCGATACGCATAATTGAACAAACTACTACGAGCGCGTTGGATTAGAAACTTAGTCTTCAGGATAATTTGCGTATCTGGTGTTACGAGATCATTTAATACTTACCAATATTCGTGACTATCTTACGTAGCCGGTTTCATTGCGCGAACATGCAGTTATTACGTTTAATTGAAGATATGTCCGCTTTTGCTTGACCGATTTGGAAAGAAAGGTATAGCTAAGAGCAAGGCTTGGAACCGGTACGAAAAGTACAGGTTCTGTACCGGTATTTAGCGGTTCTTGCCATTTCGAAACCGGGATAACGGTTCCAAAGTGGGAAAGTTATTCGTATACCGGTACCGACACGATACCGGTATCTAACAAGTGCCGGTACTAATACCGATAAGAACCGGTATCCAATTAAGGTACCCGTTAAGTACAAGTGCGACCAACTTTCCTTTTATGTATCGGTATTTTTTATCATCTCTTGAAGGAACAGAGATATCTTAGATTGAAGAAAAAAAGGATGCGTAACATATTTTATTGTACTGGTATAATTGAACCAGTACCGGTATAAAACCCTTAATCCAATGGTACCGGTACTAAGTCTAGTACCAGTACAAACATTACAGGTAACGTCTTGGTATCGGTATTGCTTCAAGGTCGTTATTACCGGTTCCTAAAAATACCAGTATTTCAAGCCCTGGCTAAGAGTTTATGTTGTATCCTTAATTTTCATGAAAACACCATTAAAATTTGTTGCAGTCGATTTCAAGTAATTTCGTACTACATCGCAATATTACGAAATATCACGAAAAGTACCTTTTCGTGGTCAGGGCTCTTTATATAGAATTGATAACGTGTCCTGCCTGGCAGCTAGTAAAAGACAAGCAAAGGCAAAACAGGTCATTGAAACAAGACTGTGCAGCTACTTGCCCGGGTAGGTATCCACCTACCTATTCCTGCCATCATAATGACATTCAAATAATTTGGTCTAGAGAGTATCTTAGGTTTTCTTTGAACAAATAGTCTAACATCTCGGCCACGGGACAGCGACGCACCCACAACATCTTTGGTGTCTATAGGTTGCAGTCATCTCTTACCATCAGGGGAACTGCATGCTTGTTCTTTTGCAATAAAAAACCCTACAAAGTCTGCAACAAACTTGTACAAGTATTATCGGTTGTGGAGCAATAATTGATAATTACAAAAGTTTTAATTTAAACATACTACTAAAGGATTAAATGAAATGGTTTACAGAAATTAAACACTCTGAGTCAAGTTTATGATTTATACCAAACCAGCAGAACCAGACAGACATTGTGTCGTCCTAACTATGAATATTGGTCTTTTTTATAAAAAAGTTCATATGAAAAAATTACCAATTTTCTGACAATAACCAGCACAACAAAAAAGGAATTAACAAAAATTGGTCTATCTGTTCGGACGTGATACGACGGTCAAGAGAAATGGCGATTCGTTTTTATACGTAAGATATAATAAATAACAACTTCATAGTGAACACATTTGATATATTAAGCGTGTTCAAATATAAAGAAACTTAATTTAAACAATTATGGCATATCTAATAGCTTTAGCATAATCACTAACAAAAGAAAAATAAAAATAAATAAACAAAATAAACGAAATAATAAATGAAAGCAGCACGGATTGAAAACAGTATATGACTGATATTTTTACACAATTATTAAAAATAGCATGTCTACTGCATAAAGTTCAATTCAACAAAAAAAATTTGAAAACTTATTTTAAAATAAGTTTGCAATTTTTCTTCTTGGTTTCAATATCTTGTTTCACCGGTTTTATGATCATTCAAAGTGCCCAACTTCAAACTATTTTAAAAGAATAAAATTATTAAAAAAAAATGATCAAGCAATAATCTACGAGTATGCAATTTAAATCAATTGTTGTTATGTAACCACTCTTTAAACGCAACTTTTAAGATACTCGTAACTATCGAACAAGAATCCTGAGTGATTCAAGTACACTTTAAGTATAGAGCGTTTTTTGATAAGCCCAAAATGTGAAATTGAAGTCGCGCTATCTTGGAGATTTTAGAATAGTAGAGTGATTATTGTTCTTATCGACATTTCTATAACTTTGGCGCTATTCGAATATATACAAAAATATAAATTAGTCATCTACTCTATTGACACATCTTGCAAAATTGATCGTATTCAAATGAAACTAACCATAAGCCGTCTTCTTTTAACAGGCTCTCACATTTTATGGATTTAGCACAATCTCTGAAGAAAAAGAAAAAAAAAACAAAGTATAAATAAACAAAAAAAAAAAAGAACTAAAAGAAACAACGTCGATTTAAAATTGAAACATCTTTGCAACATTGAACGTATTAAAATAAAGAAAAACATAATCTCTTTGAGGTCACATCTAATAGCTTTAATGCAATCGCTGACGAATAATAATAAAAAATATAAGAAACAATCCATAAAAGCAAAACCGACTCAGAATTTAAAAATCCTTGTAAATTGAGTATATTCAAATTGATGTAATTAATAGGCTTTATACTTAATTACTTATTTATTTTAACAGAATAATACACATTAGCAAACACTTTTATAGCAGAGATGGCGGCAAGAGGGTTTAACAAAACTGTCAAACGTCATCACGTAGTGAGAAGTTGAGAACGCGGTAATTTCAAATTACTACAACACTCTCTCCAAATTACAGCGTTCCTCATTGTAAAGT
>NJDD01000338.1:24593-48873 GCA_002245505.1 Calephelis nemesis
ATCCTGTCTGGGGCGAAATTTTTTCTTTCTTTAAGATTTATAGAAATTTATCCCACGCACAGGGCAAGTGCTAAAAAAAAAAAAAAAATTCGATATAAACAGACAAACAATATTGATTTCGCAAAAATATTTCTACCGCACTTAAAAGTTTTTACTTAGTGAAAGATAATATCTGAAAGCTTAAATGAGTCAAAAGCGATTACAGGAATATTTCACGATATGAGCAAAGCGTTCGACTATGTAAATCAAGAGATTCTTTTGAACAAAATAGAAAAATAAGAGGAAATGTATTCAACAGGAAGACAACAATGTACCGAAATAATATATATGTCAAATGGAGTAAAAATATAGTACCGTTCGAATTTTACAATACGGCAATCAAGGAGTGCCTCAAGGAAGTGTTTTGGCTCCCTTTTTCGTTTTTATTACATTATTTTGATTTAGCAGACATCCGAGTATACTTTTTGCAGATGACACGACGCTACTAGTAAAATCAGAAAATACTACTCTCTACGAAAAGGACAACTTTAAATTTAGTAACTAAAATGGTCAAATGATTCTTAACGTTAATATAAATAAAGCAAACATTGTTCAGTTTAATATTTATGATTCTAAAAGAGCACTACGGAATGTAAAACATAATAATCAAGACACAGGAACAAGATAAAATAAAATGTTTGGCGATAAATTTCGACATTAATTGTAACTAGTAAGTAATACACTATTATATTTTTGTGTTTAATATACACTAGTATATTAAACACATGTGTGCTCCAAATTAGACCGATTGGTCTACGCATTAAGGCAAATTATATTAACAGTCGCAAAGGAGGTATCAATAACTGAAAACCATAGACATGTTTACTAGTATATGGTGGTACTATGTGTACTATCTTGGGGCTTACTGGTTTGGGAAAACACAGTACATAACATAAGAGCATTAAGGCTTCAAAAGAAATGCATCCGTGCTATTTGTAATGTTAAACAATTTGTAAACTGTAAGTCGTTATTCTGATTTTTTTACTATCAGTGCTTGTACATACAGTAGATCGTTCACATGTAAAAATAAGTTATTATTTCCTACATGTAAAGTTAACTATTTGGTAAAACAAGATCAAGAGCTTGTTTTGTATTTAAGATTTTTTTATGATATTGGAAGGCAAAGAAAGAAGCAGACCGATTTCCTGATGGTTATAAATTCACGTCGCCTAGAGACACCAAAGGTGGTAGTGGTGCGTTGCAACCTGAGGCCGGTATGTAAGGCCTCGAGTAAAAGAAAGTTTACCGGATTTCTTAACCTCCGAACCTGAAATAGTCATGACGTTATTTTATATATAGGTAATGCGGTGGTACCAATCCTGCCAAGTCGCTGCGAAACTCTACCACCTAGCTTATATCCGCCTTTTACGAGTTGCCTGACAGAAAGGCAAATGGTCTATTCTGCAGAAGAGCCCGGACCAACACGGGGATGTTAAATGTAATTATGTGCACCTTGGTTTTAGCCTAACGATTTTTTTAAAAAATCTTCCCTGTGTCGTTATTTTTTTTCATTTTGGGGATAAACGTTCAGCAGATGTTTGAAAGCAATTTAATTAAAATTATTTAAAATAAGGGCCTCTCTAAATAACAGCACCTCCAGCTATCATGTTTATCATGTATATTATCATGCTATTTAGCTTCTAGAACAGCTTTTTATATAAGATAGTGAACTAGCATACAGCTCGTCTGATAGCTAATGATAACCGTGGCCAATATATACGACAGACTTTGAAGGTCGCTGTCTTATAGTCACTGTTTTACGGCCAATATTAATAATCAATCCTTATCCAAAACTTGCTGTCCAAGATTGACATTTTGATCCATTTTTATGTTATCGCTTGCCAATAACATATCTGTGGACCGGATAAATATGGCAATTGTGTAAAGGATAGGCCGGCGGATACGCAGCTATCTCGATTGCTTGAAATCCATCTTTAGAGAAATATTATTGACATTGGCCGTTAGACTAATTGTGCAAGTCTACCTGCTACCTTTTGGACCGAAATATGATACTGTCGTTATGGTAGCAGGAATAGATAAGGCAGTGGATCCCTACCCCGACAAGTTGCAGCACGGCTTTCTACCACCAGTGGTCTTGTTGTTAGTGACCCATTTAACTTTGCTCGTTTCTTACGAGCTGCCTGGCAGGAAAACAGATACTCTATTTTACAAATGAAACCTTTATCCGTGTTGATCCTTAATGGACTGGTCTGTTTTTTTTATATAACATTGGAAGGCAAACAAGCAGACGGATTTCCTGATGGTAAGAAATTCCCGCCGCCTAGAGACACCAAAGGTGGTAATGGTGCGTTGCCAACAAGAGGGCGGGATGTTAGGCCTCGAGCAAAAGTAAGTTAACCGGCTACCTTACCCTCCGAACCGAAACACGTCATGAGGTTATGTCGGCAGGAATAGGTAAGGCGGTGGTACCGATCCGGGTGAGTCGCTGCGAAACTCTACCACCTAGTAAGATGTCACGGTGTTAGTGACGGAAAGCCTATGCTCGCCTTTTACGAGCGGCCTGGCACAGGAAAGCAGATGGCCTATTCTACAAAGAAGCCTGGACCATCACGGGGAGACAACTCTATCAATATCTGAAGTACAAAATCGCTAAAAGTATTTAAAAAATTTAAGCGATCTAGGTTATGCACGCATACACGCGAAACATAGTACTGAATGAATCCGAGTGAAAAAATTGTCAGATAATTATAGTCCGTAAACCTATTAAAGTAATAATGAGCGGCGTAAACCGACAAAGACGTCATGAATAAATTGGAAAATAACTGGTACTAAGTATGTAAAAAAATTTTCATAGTCCGCAGGACAAATTTCTTTTTTTAATATTGTTCGGAAGTTCGGAATGTTGTAAGCAGCTTATTCAAGTGACACTAGCAATTGTATTGATGTTAAAAAAAAACTTTATAGGTATGTACGAGTATCTAAGATAACTAGCTATTGTTGTTCCGTCCGAGCCCAGGCGGCAGGCAACCTGAGATATCGAGATAAATATGTACACGGAAGACGAGCTAACGCGGAAACAGCTTTACACTAGCATGGTACTCATATTTTTGCTTTACTTTCGCATTTGCAAAACAACATAACGTATTAGAATTTAGGCAACACTCTTGAAAATTATACTTATTTATAATTAAAGAGAAACTCTTTCCACCTGTGATCTGTTGTATCCTGCGCCTTTGCGTTGATATCTCAATGTGTGAAATTCTATTTAATTTTGTCTAATAAAGTGCCTTATCAGATAATATGTTGTAACAAATTAAATAAAAAAATAACTAATTTATTTTATTTAAAATATATCACTCACAAAGTGACATAAAATTGGAAGACAGCAAATCCCAAGGACCAAAACTTGAAAATGGTTGCTAATTTTATTGTGATACGATCAACAATTGAAGATGATGAGAAAGAGATTGTAAATATACTTAGTCTGGCCATAAATACTGTTACACTTAAAAATAAAAAAATATTACATTTGAATTTCGAATCTGTCATTTTTATACGATTGTTCATTGTGTTTTCTCATTTTGGCGCCAATACATTGTACAATATTTTGCGATATTAAAATGGAGTGGGGTGATAAAGAGAACCGAATCGCTGTGATTGCATTACACAAAGTAGGTATGGAGCCAAATGCAATTTTTAAAACTCTCCATACACTTGGTTTTAGTAAAATGTTTGTGTACCGGGCTATTAATAGGTACAATGAGACTTCCTCTGTTTGTGACAGAAAAAGATCTGGCCGTCCACGTAGTGTTCGTACGAAAAAGGTGGTCAAAGCAGTAAGGGAAAGAATTCGAAGAAATCCTGTCCGAAAGCAAAAGATTTTATCTCGGGAAATGAAGATAGCACCTAGAACCATGTCGCGTATTTTAAAAGATGACTTAGGACTTGCAGCCTATAAGAGACGCTCTGGTCATTTCTTAACTGATAATTTAAAGAAGAATAGGGTCGTAAAATCGAAACAATTACTGAAGCGGTACGCAAAGGGAGGTCACAGAAAAATTTTGTTTACGGATGAGAAAATTTTTACAATTGAGCAACATTTTAACAAACAAAATGACCGTATTTATGCTCAAAGCTCTAAGGAAGCTTCCCAATTAGTCGACAGAGTGCAACGTGGACATTATCCAACTTCAGTGATGGTTTGGTGGGGTGTTAGCTATGAAGGAGTGACTGAGCCATATTTTTGTGAAAAAGGTATCAAAACATCGGCACAAGTGTATCAAGATACCATTCTTGAGAAGGTAGTTAAGCCCCTTAACATCACCATGTTCAATAACCAAGTATGGTCCTTCCAGCAAGACTCGGCGCCGGGTCATAAAGCTCGGTCCACGCAGTCTTGGTTGGAAGCGAACGTTTCGGACTTCATCAGAGCTGAAGACTGGCCGTCGTCTAGTCCCGATCTTAATCCGCTGGATTATGATTTATGGTCAGTTTTAGAGAGTACAGCTTGCTCTAAACGCCATGATAATTTGGAGTCCCTAAAACAATCTATACGATTGGCAGTGAAGAATTTTCCCATGGAAAGAGTGCGTGCTTCTATTGATAACTGGCCTCAACGTTTAAAGGACTGTATTGCAGCCAATGGAGACCACTTCGAATAAGCTTTTTATATTTTTAATTGTTGTATATTTATGTATTAAACTAACACACTGTAAAAGTAATATATGTTATTTGCAGTTAAAAAAATATTTTTTTTCTTTATTACAATATTTATGGCAAGACTAGGTACATTAATGGATTCACTGGGAAATAGTACGGAACAACACTTTCACTTTGGCCATGCAATTTGTCCAAAATTTTAACACAATATACATTACGTACGATTATTAAAATATGAGTATGTACTATTCAAAGTTCTTTATTAATCACGATAGTAATGCTAAAATTTGATAAAAATCAAATTTCTGGCATGTAGTACAAGTAGGAAGGTAAGATTCCGTTTGCTCAAGGAAGATTGACGTAATAATTACCTAACAGAAGCAGAAGTAATTTATGAAGGTTTTCAAGGTATTGCACATATACTTAATAAAGATACAGAGTACTTAATAAAAATATCCCATCCCATGGTCTATACTACCTACATAAAAAATCTTTATTGGTAGTGCGCCAAAGTTGTCCCGCTCTACCGATATATTGTCTTGATGCTATCTTGTTCTCGGAAGGTTCTATCTTGTGTCCCTTTCTAATAGCCGTGAGACACCATAAAACTATCTCGTTTTAAAGCCAATCGATACCTCTAGACACCCACGTCAAGCTGTTGTGAATACGGCCTTTAGGGGCTTGAACAGGACAGCTTCAGGGTTCAGTATTATAAACGTTACAGTCATTTTTATTTTATGTTTTTTCTTGGTTTGGTATAAATTTTCATTAACCTTATTTTAAGCTCAGTACCCATTATTAACCCCTTTTTTAAGTATTTATCACCTAAAATAAAATATTGTGTATATTCCACGTAACCAATAATAAAGTAATTTTAAACTTCAATGTATCATTCGCAGGGAGTCAACTGGCAAAGTATATTTAATTACACACAAAGGTGACAAATAATTATCCTTTCTACAGTAAACTTTTATCTTTAAAAATGTTGTGTTTTGCTCTATCATCAGTTAGCAGGGGGGCTTAAATATCAAATATCTAAAAAAATCACTTAGAATATAAAAATTAAGGGGTATTCTAAAATACGTTCCTCGTCTAAGTAACAACTTATTAATATATACAGATAAAATAGATTTTATTATTTAGTGACTGACTGGAAATGGCAGTAAATAATAATTGAAACCATTTTAATGTTTAAAGAGACAGCAGTTTGTTGTTATTTAAATCGAGATCAAATAAAAAAAATGATATTAAGTATTGATAACTAAAAAATTGTATTACTGAGCGATTATTTCAAATTGACATAAAATTTCAATTGCATTATATATTGCAACATTTTTTTCAATCTTAAAAACGGAGTCTATTGAACTTCAGTCCATAATATAAATGTTTACAATATAATGAAATATTCATAGGAAATTTTCGGCCTTTACGGAAAAGTAATTTTGAATTCAAATATCTTATTAATCTCTAATAGGACTAAACAGCGTAGCAGGTGAGATAATTAAGCATTAAAATGAAATTATGAAATATGTGTGATAAAAAGTTGTTGTAGGATATCTTTAAACAATTTTAAAATTATTTTCATTCCAGCTCATTACCTCATTAACCGTACAAAAACCAAAGTATCCTTTTTTATGTGTGGAAATCCTAATGCATACCAGACATTTTCGGGGGAAGAGACGGGTTATATCGGACTCCTACCGACTATAACCACTCTGTGTCCTCCCCTTCGATAGGTTCCGGGGTTTTGGGGACGCTTTCGAACGCCCCCGGTAACGTTGGATCTCGCAATCCCCAACACGCAGCCCCTCTTAACACGGCACCACGGTCAGAAGTGGTACACTGCGACGCAGCGCGTACCACTTCGGGATTACAGTGGCGATAAGCACCTCCGCACAAGCCGCAACCCCATCTTGACCGGGTGGACAAAATTAAAAGACTACCCCACTCCTCCACAGGTCTAACTGCCGCCACCCCACGAGGACCAAATGGCCCACCGCCCTATGATCAGTTCTCGTGTCCCTTCATGGACAAAGAGGTGTACTGAGGATTGGCCTCTCCAGTCCAACTGGTTGCACCGGAGCACTGCCTGAACCCGGTTACTCAGCCCCTTGGCTTGGACCCTTAGGGGGAAATGACAAAGTGTCATACCCCAACATCTAATAGTGTTTTTTTATGTAAGATGTCAGCGAACAATCACACGGCTCTCCTGATAGTAAGAGATAACTATGGTCCATAAACACCTTATATGTTTTTATCGCTGTCGTGTGGCCGAGATGGTATGCCTATTGTGGAAGTCTACCGGTTATTCTACCCTCTGGGCTGGAACATGACAGGGTCTTTCAGGCGGTAGGAATAGGTAAGACGACAGATCCGTACCCGGGCAAGTTACTGCACAGCACTTACCGCCAGTGGTCTTACTAGTGATGATCTATTTTTAACCAGTGCAGCGCTCGCTTCCTACGAGCTACCTCACAGAAAGGCAGATGGTCTATTCTACTCAGTGAACCCGGACCAACCTCCGTTCAGTATTTTTTTGAAATGGCTAATATGTTGCTAAACGCGACTATGTTGGAATATTACTATTATCACCGGACTATGTTGGTATATTACTATTATCACCGGACTATGTTGGTATATTACTATTATCACCGGACTATGTTGGTATATTACTATTATCACCGGACTATGTTAGTATATTACTATTTGTTTTTCAAATAAATCGGAACAAACACACATATTATCACATTCATAATAATAATACTGCGTATTTGAATACATTCTATTAAAATATCACAAAACTTTTATGAAAAAAAAAACTTTCACATCATTATTTAAAAAAATATTATTGTTTTAATTCAATGTGTTATAACAGGTGCAAAAAGACTGATTATGCCATTGAAGTGGCCTTAAAAAATAACTAACGTTAGAAGGTGTTTTACTATCTGTTAAATTACAATATGAAGTGTAATTAAGCTTTTTTTACAGGGAAACATTAACTTTAATTACAAAGTAGTGTCAAATTGTTAGGTAAGTAATAATGTTAAAGATGTTTGTTAAAAAAACCTTCTTCTTCATCATATTAAGCTGGGATGCATAGCTCTATATGTAGAGCTATTTCTAAATGGTAAAATTTTCTTTTCAAACTCACTACATGTTTTCGTTTTGGCAGGCCGTTGCCTAACTTTTGTCCATCTCAAGGGAGCTCAAGTTTTATTAAGCATTTATTACTTTTAGAGCAAACCCTACATAATGTCATGAGGTTTTTTATTCCATCATAGCTATAGCAGATTTTCAATTATAACTACCGGTCGCCATCTTAGATTTTGAAATTGTTGCCAAATTTGAAACTGCAAATTTCCTTAATTATTGGGATGATAGAAGAAAAGAAAAAGGTCATTAAATTATAATTAATTACATAATTACCTATTTGACATTATTTATTATTAGGTATTCTGTAGTATAATAATTTCCTATTACATTTTTCAAAAGTAGTACTAAATTTTTATCTCATTTAAAGAATATAAAAACTTTGTTGTTTTAAAAGTGTTAAGGACCGCCTCGTTGGTCGAGTGGTATACGCCTAACTACACTGACCAACCGCGAGGCTCGGGTTCGATTCCCGACGGGGGCAGGCATTTGTGTGATGAACATTTACATGTCCGCATTTAACTGCATAACATGCTGGGTGTTTATTAAATTTATTCTGGTATCTATATAAATATTTCTATGTATTGGTATCGTTGAGTAACACCCATAACACAAACATATAATTTGCTTACTTTGGGGTTAGATTCAATTTGTGTAAAATTGTTGTCCAGGGATAGTATTCACAATGGGAGAGTGATGAAAATCTACCGTGGTGTTGTTGTATGTGTTTAATTAAACTCTGAAGCAGATTAATAAATGTTTTGTAAAGATAATTATTGTCCTGAGGGTGTTACAGAATTGTGATACCGGCTTATGTTATAAATACAATGGGAATGTGAAAGTGATTTTTAATATACATAAGTAAGTGCACAGGAAGTCATCCTAAAAGAATTTATAAGAAAATTTAGACAGACAACTATGTATTAACAAAATGAAATGCCAAGTTTGGAATTTATTTATTTCTCACTACATTAATTTAGCATTTTTAATTTATTTATTAAACGAAATAAGACAGTTTTTAGTTTTAAATCGTTTCATATTAAATCCACATACATTTTTAAAGGTGGTTTAAAATTAGGCTGACATAGAAGGAAGTCTCTCAAAACTCGCGGGCAAGCTGCCGACATTTTGCCGCGGAATTTTTATGGCCGAATTAACATTATTCCAACAAGTTTGACAAATAATGGCCGCCATTAAAACAAATTACTGTCGTCTTTATATAGAGCACATGGATGCGATATCACAGACAGTTAATTCTCGTTTTTTATGGGATCGGAAGGCAAAATATGTGTATTTTCCGATGGCTCGAAATACACGACAATTAAAAACACGAAAGATGTTGATAGTGTAATATCAACTTAAAACAACAGATACTTTGACATTTATATACACACAGCTTCGTAGGGGCGGACAAATTTCTATGTCACTTATACTTACATAAAAACCTCCCTCTTAAATCAGTCTGTCTATTTAAAAAAAGGAAGAAAAGCCACATCATAGTTTTACATAATACATAGGGACCGACAGCGAATATATATATTTAATAATATTAGTTTAAGCTTGCTCATCATAAGTTCCATTTAGTCCATGTTATTAAATTACTAATTAAATAATTATGTTTTTCAGCTATCGACATATAGGCATAGTATTTGTATTAAAAATATTATTTCAGTTGTCTTTAAATTTTTGTTGACGTTATATTGCAACAATCAGTCTACAGCAACTGTTCAAACACAAGTTTAGAACATTTAAATAAATAATTTACTTACAAAATTATACGTAAACAATTAAAACTGGTGCTCAACAATTGCCTTTTAATTTTTGTATGAAAGCATTACTATGTCATTTAATATTACATACCTCAACAAATACACTTTACTGCTGCTGTAAGTACCAGACATTCTCTTAACAGACCAACATATATGACGTTTGTTACATGTACTCAGTTTCCTCGTGATCGAGGGGAATTTCGCGTTAGTCGCAAAAAGTTATCTTACTTTAGACAGTACAAAAGGTTTAAGATTATCCTTTTCAAAAACATAGATCAACTGCTTTTTAGCTTTTAGTTAACCCGCCTAGTCAATCACTTCAGCTGCAACGTCAGTCCTGCCACTGTCGTGTTTCGGTTTTAGAAAGCAACCGCTAAGGATATGTATGATAGATATATTTTGACACTCAAGTCTCAGGATGGCACCTCCCTAGTCCCACAAATAATGTCTCTGGGCATCATGTATTTGAGACCATAAAGAAAGGCGCCGGCTTGTTTGCCTTCCCATTCACAAAAAGGACAAATACAAGGAAGTGAAGCATCAAAACCATCTTGAAATGTTCATTCTAAGTGTCCCTTGACTTCTAAACGGTCTCCCATGCCAAACTTTATGAATACGCTCCGAACGTACTTGTAAATTGTGCACCAAAACTTCGTCTCACGAGTCTCCCTTATCTGGTACAAGGAACAGTACTGAGGCTTGTTAGCAAAGTTTACGAAGTGCAAACTATAAAATACACCCACATATTGTGTCGAGAATAATGCAGTCATTTTTCTCCCCTCCACGCGTTGTGCTAGACGATATTAGAATTTTCTGGCTCCGTAGAGCTGAATATCTACAATACACTCTTCGAGAAGCTATAACTTATTTTTTGGATGTAGTAGCCTATTTATTCTCTAAAAGAACCAAGATTTTCGGATGATCCGTCTAACTATCAGCCCATAGTCATAACCTCCTTGTTTTCCAAAACTATGGAAGCCATAATTATTTGAAAGCAGCAGCGATATCTAGGTTTCTGATCAGCGATTGTCAATACGATACTAACAAGATCGCTCAGCTGGTAATCTTCTAGTCTATTTTACTTATCGTTGGACGGAAACAGTTGAGCCTTGAGAGCAAGGGGGAGGCAATGGCAGCTTGTTTGGGATAAAGCGAAAATCATTGATCGGGTTCTTCTTTCAAAGTAACCCTATTTTGGTCTTCCAGAGACTTTGTCAAGCTGGTTCACCAACTTATTGGCCCATCGGAGCATTAAGATCTGTGTCGATGGGGCTTACTTCGACTTCCAACCTGTAAATGGTAGTGTTACCCAAGCCTGTAATTAAGTAAGCCCGAAAAGTATTTTTAAAGTTAAGTAAAGTATCTTCACTTCAAAGTATATTCTCGAAGAGGTAGGCAAAGGCACAACCAGGGCACCCACGACTAGCCGAAGACACTAAGTCCCACAATGTGATAGGTGGCAAGCCTATCACCAACTGGGCCCGCTGCTGAATTCCACATACAGACCGCGGAATCCTAAATTTTATCCCTACCATCTTGGTTTACCATGCGTTCATGTGCTGTGTGTTTCCGTAGATTTATACAGGAACCTAAAAGAGGCAGCAAGGTTTTCGAAACATTTCGGTACTTTTAACTGTAAAACAATTGGTGCTATTACGTGGGCAGTGGAGGTCACTTTCGATCAGGTGAGTCACCCGCTCGTTTGCCTTCTATTTTAATAAAAAAAAACTATAATGCCGCCTATAGACTTCAAAGGAATGATGTGGTGCCAACCAGAAGCGTTGTAAGTTCTAATTTGAGAAAATTCACAGCACCCTCCCAACTGGAACATGGCAATGGCTGGATTGAACATTGCCAAACTTTGTGACATTGTAAATATGACAATTCGAGTGATAACATATACATAAAGTCGCAGATACTTGACCAATAAACAACACTTTGCAGTACAGCATGGAAGATATTTGACCCCTGCACAAACTAATCCAAGGTGCCCACCTTGGATTAACACATAGTATAGTATTTATCCTGATGAAATGTTTCTATGGGACTATTGAACACGCGTGCAACGCCACGGACAACAGCTAGTACTTAATACTTTCAACTGTCACCTGTGTTGGCCTAAGAAGGATCCCATCAATAACCAAATGATGTAGCAATTTTAATTGCTATATTGTTCAAATTGTAAAGTTAAATTAAACGTAGAAGCGGCTCTTATTATTTTGGCTACTATATACTAGCACCACTGCCCTAGTCCTTCCCTGCCCTTCGTATTTCGTATTGCTATCGCTATAACATCCACCATTCGACACTGTCAACATTTTGGCAGATTTGTAACACACTATTAACGTCTTTGTTATGTCGAATCGTCAGGTGCGATCTTATAAACTTCCTATATTGTAATAAATCTACCTCAATTCTCTCATACAAAATATTCATAATGTTCGATACGTTCTTAACTTTTACAAACTTGTATATCAAAAGTTTGTCCCCTGGAGTTTTCCAACTTTCCTTGTCTAATCGAAGCTGAAGTGCTGAAGCTTGTTTAATAAACTTTGTGAAGTATGTGTCACTCAGTCTTACCGGGTGTCAACAAGTTTTGGTAGAACATTTATTGCAGAAATAAAAGTAACAGATTAACCTTTAACGTTTTCTTTTTTCACATTTTTTTGTATTACCTATTAACCAAACTGCTCAGACCACAAAGTACCTTCACGTGTACCTTTGGAGCGTTTTGAAATACATCCAACTTCTTTTTAAATCGTTAATTTCAATTAGGAATAGTAACGTATTCATATTAAGTACATATTATGAATGAAAAAGTGTGGTTGTTTAACCTTCTTTGACGTTGCCATGGAGCAACATATTGGTGCAATATATTTTGTAAGTAAATAACTAGGAGGGTAATGAATGACAGTTGTAAGCCTTGTAGCCACGGGAAACACTTAAATGAATATAAAAGTAGGATAACATCAAATTTAAAGTATTAAAAATTTCTAAAACTGGAAAAGAAACAAATTTTGCCAGATCACATCTAGTATAGATGACGAGTTACTTTAACAATTTCACAAAGAGTAACATGTTAAATATTATTGTAAGTGAAAAAGTGTGTATTTTTTTTTGTAAATTTTGGTGCATAATAAAGTGTATTCATTCATTCATTCATGTTATTTTTTTCAAATTTTATTTACTGCTGCTACTGTTGCCCGCAACTTTCTACATGCGTTGTCTTTTCGTGGTTTGTGATGGCAACCAAAGATATCTTTGCCATAAGAAGTATCCCAAAAGTTACCTTGGACTGTACATACATAATATTTCCGAATATCTGTTATTTTAATTATACTTTTTTCTTACTACACCTGACATAATTTTGTCACAGATTAAGCCGTTGCGTTATACAAGATCATACTTATTCACGAAAAATGTAACCTCCCTTACCAAATCGAGTAAAAAGTATCAATTAGGTACCTGAACCAAGTGCGGTGTAATTTGTTACTTTACGAGAAATTGCCAATTACGGTATTCAGTCTCCCTCGCCCTCGCTACGCTGGCGTTTAATTCGCACCCCGCAATCACAGCCCCCGGGATTTACCCCCTCGGATGCACCCCTTCGCTAAATTAATGTCACTAAGCTTTATTTGCTTTCAATTTAATATCGTGAAAGGTTTAGATAATGTACACTTTTCAATCGTGGCGCTAGGTGGCATTTGATAATATTAATGTAAAATGCACTGTTTTGGCTGACTTAATGGATACCATTGCCTTATTCCTATGATGACACGAGACTTGGAACACGACAACTACAACAACTACAATTACATTATATTAACAACCATAATAACAAAAGTTTTGATTTTTTTGGTAAAGTGGTTGCCTACTAATTACTCCCATTAATAAAGATTGGGGTTCGACACCCGACAAAATCGATATTTGCTTGATTTAAATTTGCACGTTACAAATACATGGCGCATGGGTGAATAATAAATTTACTTAAATTTGTTCAGACCCCCGTTTTGGTCCGGGCTCTGTTGCAGAATAGACCATCTGCCCTCCTGCCAGATAGCCGTCACTAACACCGTGACATCCTACTAGATGGTAGAATTTCGCAGCGACTCGCCCGGATTGGTACCACCGCCTTACCTATTCCTGCCACAATAATGTCCAATGCTTGCCGTTGATGTGTTCCCGTTCGAAGGGTAAGGTAGCCGGTAAACTTACTTTTGCTCGAGTCCTAACATCTCGGCCTCAGGTTGGCAACGCACCATTGTCAACTTTGGTGTCTCTAAGCTGCGTGTATCATCAGGAAATCCGTCTGCTTGTTTGCCTTCTATTATCATAAAAAAAGACAAAAAATTCTACATTCAATCAATCAATCCAATTATTTTTATTTCACATTAACCAACAAGAGGCACGACGCGTCTATATAAATCTACCACCGGATCGGATTAATTTCATAGGATTAATTAACATTAAAATGTTACTTTCTTAGTTTCGGACAAGACAAAAAATTACTCTGCTGAGAAAAATAACTATTTAAATGTGTACACGAAGGCTTTCTCTGATAGTGAGAAATACAACCAAAATATGTAACGATACTTTGCCGACTTGATAGTTGTCAAACTAAAACTTAATGTTAAACGTAAGTTTGGTGGCTTAGGTAGATACACGGATGGTCTGTCTACCTAAGCCACCAAACTCCAAGCTACCCTCCGGACATAACAGAGTAATTATCGTGGTAGGAATAGATTAGGCAGTGGATCCCTATTGTATCATTACATAATTTTTTGTAATTATATTTTAAAGTAAAAAAAAAGAAAAGCCCGCTGAGTTTCTTGCCGGATCTTCTCAGTGTGCGGCCGCGTTCCGATCCGGTGGTAGATTTATTATTATATAGACCCGTCACAAGTGCCTCTTGTAGGTTTATGTGAAATAAAGATGATTTATTATTATTATTATTCGGGTTTATTGCTGTACCACCAAAATATGTATGTTGTCAATATTCAAAGTAGGAAACATTTTTCACATATCTAGAAATCGTCGGGATATCTAATTATCTTCTTATTTAATTGAAATTAAAAGTCAAAATGCCAGACTCGCTATGCATGATTCTGTGTTTATCCCAACGTTGTTGTATTGAAGCGAGAGTTGGGTATGTCAGAACAAGCATGAAAATTGGATAAATGCGGTCGAAATGAGAATGCTACAAAAGATCGGTGGTATTACGCTCGCCAATAGTATTCGTTAAAGTGAGATCCAAGAAAGGGTGGAATTAAAAGAAAAGTTTGGTTTTGAAATGAGATGCTCCGTTGATTCAGACATGTAGAAAGATTGACATATGAAAGATTAACAAAGCAGATACACATAATGTGAATGGATGTAGGTACCCGAGGAGACCTAGGTTGACATTCCAGGATCAAATCGCTCCGGTGTTATTCGACAATGGTGTCAAGAGTCTCCGAAACCGGCGTGTTTATATGAGGAGGAGAGGAGCCAGGCAGATCTTCCAGGAATCAGGATCGTGAGGTTTGGCACTCGATACTCACTGCCCATCCCGTAAGGGACTTGGCGTGAAGATATTTAAGTAATTATTTTATTGATGTGTAATAAAACTACGGAAAACCGACTTCAATTTCATTAGGTACCAGTTCGCGACTTGATATATTTGATCCTACATATTTGAAATGATCCTATATAAGAATAATGCCTAGCTTTCATACACGTCCGTTGACGAACCCAAATGTAGGTAGGTAGTATAGAAAATCATTCAAATAGATGAGTGGTTCAAGAAAAATATATAAAAAACACAAAGTATATAAAAAATGTTTGAAAAACTTGGGGATAAAAAAAAGGAAAAGGTTTCACTAAAATAAATAATGAAAAATTCGGTATTTTTAGGTAGAATTCTTGAAAACTTGTAAATATTATCTCGACCGTAAACAACCTTTAGAACTTCTTGAGTCCGATTCAGCCAATCTTTTTTTTCGACAAGTGGTTATAGCAATTACCGGCGGTTTTGCCCGCGTGGCAGTTAATATATTTATATCTTTGTACCACATTGTTAAGGATATTCATACAAATATTCATCCTTTACTTCACCCCCTTAGGGGTTGAATTTCCGGAAACGTTTAAATAAGTATCTACTCATTTCTAATAACTAGCCTAAAAGTAAAGTTTCATGTTTCTAGCTTAAAAAGTGACGGTCTTCCATACAAATTTTAACCCCTATTTCACCCCTAAAAAAATAAACAGAAAAAATTGTTTGGCGATGAACGATGGCGATGAAGTATAGACTTGCATCCCGCCCCGGCTTCGCACGGTTATTAAGTGTACGTGTACCTTTTTCTTCAATCACTTTATCTATTTAAAAAAAACCGCATCAAAATCCGATGCGTAGTTTTAAAGATTTAAGCATACAAAGGTGCAAAGGAAGCGACTTTGTTTTATAATAAATATGTAGTGATTATACATCAATTTTCTTGTAAGTATAACTCACAAAACACTTTTCGGATCTTGTTAAAATTTGTATGGGACCACCTCGAAATCATCACCTACCTATCCTTTTAAGATAACTATCAAATTCAGTTCATTTATGTCATAGTAACCGCACAGCGACGGCCGAAGACACAAAAAACATACATTCATATAGACAACCTTTTTTATCAAGTCGGTTAAAATTAAACATATCATACCAAAACATATTTTATGGATGATTATTTCCTATATTATGCTCACATCGGCAAAATGTCATTCAAGTAACCTTTCCTTGTAGGTATTAGTTATTTATGCAAAGTGCGACTCGAAAAGGGTAACTATGTGTTAATGTATTTTCCCTAAACATTCAGATATACGCTTCCGTGTTTAAAATGTAGTTTTGTTTCTTTATGTAATATTATAGAAGAGCGGTAGTAATTACAGAATGAATACAGTAACAAATAAGAAACAGTAATCTTGCACTTTAGGCCTAATACCCAGCCGCAGCACAGGACATGGTAAGTATCAATAGGGTGTGGTACCATGTAGGGTATGGTATCAACAGGTTACGATTGTCTCTTACCCTCGGGATAGGTGGATGCTTAATTGCTGTCTTAACTTGTAAAATATTTTACCCCTCACATGGCTCGTAATAATTTGTCAAATAATCAAGAGAAACGAACATACAAAGAAACATACAGTCGATTAGTAATTAGCTCTCCTTTTCTAGAGTCGGCTAAAAAGCCAATGAAGTCGTAACTAAAAATACATCCTAAACATAAAATTTCCTAATTTTATCTTTAGTACGTATCTTCGTTAAACGAAACTTATAAAACAGAAATGAAATAATAAGCACAGAGCTTACAAATTAAGGCGTATACCAAACTAATGCGAGCAAAGCCAAAGCGAAGCGGGAGCGACTGAACTGAAATTTTGAATGTTCAAATGTTTTTAGACATTTTGCCTCTAGTTGCGTTTTGTAAGGCACAATCGTTTTGCTCCCCCCTCTCCAGACGAAAGAAACTGTAATCTTATTTACTGAGATCCCTCGTGGAGTGCTTATGATAACTTTTTAACTACAGTTTGAGAAAGTTTTAAAGATTGATATTATTTGGCAACGTGTTACACGCATCACTGTAGGTAATAGAATAGTGTCCCGCACTAAGGGGGTGCATTGGGAACGTCATTGTAGTTTACCGTGTATATTTGTTATAGGCTACATCTACTTTTTTTAGATCCGGTCCGGATTCCGACCAGGTGGTAGTTTATAAAAATGTCGACGCGCACAAATACCACTTATATGATTCAAGTGAATAAAGATTATTATGATTCTGATTCTTATTTTTTTTTCATTATTATTATTATTATTATCATTGCCTACCTGAATCTGAAATTGCAATTCAGGAAATCATCATCTATATCTTTAGGACCAGTAGAAGTGGAAGTACAGCTGATATTAAAGCGGATAGTAAAGCTCATATTGTTGGTAATTTTGTTGCGCACCCACTAAATTTATTTTAAGCCTTGGCTGTCTTCTTTTACGAAAGTAACAGAAAGAGACAAAATACTTTTAGTGCTGTCAAATTACACGTGTAGTCATTTCTACAGACGTTTCATCTATAATTCGGAAAACGTTGATTAAAAACATAACAATTTGTCATTTTCGGATTAATCTGATATGTCTAAAATGATTCCATCTCTTTTTTTTTTGTTTAATTTGAAAAAGATAGAACGCATCTAAAATAAGTTTAGTTTGTAAACAGCAGAATTACCACAATCGTGATAACAATTTAGAAGCAAAAGAAATTTTGAATAAATTTAAAAATAACTTAAATATTTGGATACAACAAGAATTACATTTTAAATTTGAAAGTTTTGTTAAAATTTTCAAGCAACATTCGTAACATCTTTCTATCACGTATGAATGTAAGCACATTAATTGTTAAACAAGGATAGATACACTGTGATTTGCGCGTCTTGCGAAGGTTTACTTTAATAAAGTTATTTTAGATAGAGTAAGTAAACCAGTTGTCATTTTACATGCGACCATTTTTGTGATCTCTGAAATTATAATATTTAGTTAGATTCCTTTTACGTGGATGATTTTGGAGTGAGTAATTGCAAACGCAATATAATTGCTTATTTTACTACAGAACGCATTTTCTGCAGAATAAAGAAAAAATATGTATTTTGTGGTACGCAAAGACAAACAAGCAGACGGATTTACTGACGGTAAAAAACACACTATGTATAAACTACAAGAGAGGTGTCTAATAATTAATCGTTAATGTTAAGTGAGTTTACCCAAACTCCAATTCGAAATACAGTACTTTTTTATAGAAATAGGTTAAGCAGTGTTACCAATCCGAGTGAGTCATCACAAAACCCTTATACAACTTATGACGTCGAGGTGACGGTTATAGTGATAAACAAATCTACTGCTCATAATTAAACAGCGCCAAACATTTAAACACACTTTAACGAACGTAATTAAATAAGATAAATATTAATAAATACTCATCTAACCAGTTCCATTCTATGAAATATTGCGAGAGCTCAGTTTTAGGTATTTAAGCAGATTTGCTTAACTTTAAGTGTTTTTTTATATATTAACCAGAGCATAAAGACATATTATTTGCGTTGAAATAATATAAATTTAGTCAGTATTGAGAATTACGGTGTAGGTGTGTGTTAATATGTGTCGCCATCTGTGGTCAGGAGCGAGCATAGGTTAAATGGGTCATTACCAACATGACCACTGCTGGTAGAGTGATGTGCAGTAACATGCGATGGTTTTTATCAAAGTCTTCCGTCATACTCCTGACTTACTTACTATAATGTGCGGTTGTATTTAGCAGGCCTTATTCATAGTTTCGCCATTATGACAGTGCCATGTTCCGGTCCAGAGGGTTAGGGTAGCCAACACACTTGCACATTAGCCCTTGCACACCCGGGCCCCAGGGCAGCGTTAACACGATATTTGACAGGTACCTGATTAATGAAAAATGTAAAAAAGCTAGCTAATATCAAGAAAGAAAGCCATCTCAATCCGTAATCAATAAACGTAAAGTGGCGGGTTATGTCAGACTCCTACTGTCTAAAACCCCACGGTGTCCTCCCCTTCGCCAGGTACCGGGTCTGTGGGGACGCTTTCGCAAACTTCCACTGCACGGAGACACAGCGTGCACCACTTTGGGGGTTCTAGTGGTGACAGGCACCCCCGTACCTGCCGCAACCCCATCTCGACCGGGTAGGCTTATTGGAAATCCCGCCCCCTACTCCGCAGGCCGTACTGCCGCCATCCCACGCGGGCCAAGTGGCCCACCACCCTGTGTGCGCTCCTCGTGTCCCCTCTTTTACAGAGAGGGGTACTGAAGAGCGTCCTCCCTAGTCCGTATTGGTTTCACCAGGTCCCCGGCTTGACCCCAGTTACTCAGCCCCCCCGCCGCGACAAGGCTTGGACCCTCGGGGGGACATATATCTGGGCCTGGACCAATTTTGTGCATTTTATTTTATTCCCATTTTGTCCATTCAGTGCTATGTTTGTTGTCAGAGTTTTGCTTGTTCTTATCATTGTAACTATGAATTGTTTGCCTAGAAGTACAACATACTATTTGATCTGGGGTAGATTTTAATATTATATAGACACTTGTCACAAACACAAGTGTTTTTTGTATGGTCTATGTGAAATAAACGATATTCTGATTCCTATTATTACTTTTCTACTATATTTGTACACTCTTAGTACTTTTTTATTTGTATGCGTACAATAAAGTGTGAAATAAAGGAATCTTAAAAATACAAGTACATAATTGACACATACATGACATATACATATATTATTTCTTGTGGGTTGAAGGCTGTGGACCAACAAATGTTGTGTGTGTTGTGTGTTTTTGGCTGTGGAAAAAATCAAAAATCAAAACGGAAATACTTACTACAGCACATTATAGTAAGTAAACCAGGAGTATGTTGGATGATTTCAGGAATGGGTATGTCCTATTCTTATAAGTCCCTAAATTGTAACCTTTTTGAAATACCGCCGCTGATGATAGATTCCACACCTATGTTGTGCGAAGTAAGAAATGTCTTCGAAATCACACCGTCAAGGAACGCCACCCCTCAAAGTAGCATGATACTTTACGCTCTGCTACTATAATACTTTATATTTGCAAGAGTAAGTGAAGCAAAAAAACCGAACCCACATAGATTAAGCCGATCGGAAAGTGCCCGGCCATTGATGATTCGAAACGCCGAATACGAAAGGTGAAAAGGGAAGATTTAGCGTTGGGAAGCTCCTGCCCAGAGATAAGAATATAACCTAGTCACGAATTATAAATGTCAGAGTGCACATACACACATACGGACAGAACAGTTTACGCAAACACCCGAAGGGGGAAGCGGGAGCTTCACCCTGCTGGTTATCTCAGCTTGAGTGCCGAACAAACAATGCACCTAACGGAAGCCCAACACCCAGACCTCGGATCATAATTAAATGAAGAATTACGTTTTGCAGATTCCTTAAGTCATCCTGTGGCAGGGAGAAACAATCACCAGTGGTGACCTCTATACCAGACAGTGGTCCAAACACTGCCAGACGTACACAAGGTAGGTGAGAAGAAATATGGTTGTTACGTTTTAAATGATAGCAGCAGCTATAAGCAAAACAATAGAAAGGCGTCAGCCACTGATGAGCCACCTGCTATGCCAACTATACTAACGACCACAATACCACAACTATACTCATGACTTCCCAGAATACACGATAAGAAACACGTCACAGGAGCGCCAATCGCTACGCCAAACATACTCACAACCACTATGACTACATTTTGCTCACGACCTGCCGACATATTTATATAAAAATTTAGTTCTTAATATAAGGAGATATGTGGCCAAAATTCAGCTTTGTAGATCTGCAAGCGATGAGTCAGCTTAAAGTACTCTCTTACTAAGCACTTCTAAATAATTTAGAGGCTTTTTAGTTTTACATACAAAACCATATAATTTAGATTAATATATTATGATTAATTATTAAATAACACGTCTTGTACACTTTCACGTTCACTGTATTTATTATATTAGTCTACTGGTTTCGCTACTAATTATAGCATCTTCGGGGAATAACTTTACAAATACATTCAACAAGCTAATTTATAGTTCAAATCTCATTTTTTCAGATTTATATTTCAATATCTTGTAATAATCTTTCTAAATAATTTAGTTTTTATACAATCTATAAATTTGATCTACAAGTAAAATAAGTCACAGTCCGAACAGACGAGAGATCCCCTCTTGAATTCAAACTCCTAGGGTGTATTATGATTTTGCATATTTCCAAGGCAAACGACTACACAAAAACTTTTCGACGTGGACCCCAGTCTTATTACCCCACAAGTGTTACTACTGAGACATTCCATACGTCAACTAGTTTTAACCGTCTCCAAAAAGGGGAAATTCTCAATTTGACTGCAAGTTTTTTAATTGAATTAAAATCACTCCGTCTGTCGACAATTTAAAAATTGGCAAACATAGAGTGTATTTTAAAATGCACTAAATTAAACACGGTTAATGGGCTATACCGCCTTTACCATAAGGGCACACGGCGCCAGTGCCCAGAGCCCCAGAGAGCCCCAAAGGCCCACTCACATTTAACTTCAAAATATTATGGATGGGTGCATCAGGTACACATTTCTCGTGGTCTTAATTCGGGAGCATTCAATTTCGCAGCTTAAGAACGAATAAGTAGTTTGTGGGCATTGTAAGTGGCATTTAAGTCATAAAATTGAGTTTGGGGATTTAAGAGAAGATTTTGCTCTACAGAAATTCCGAAAAAAACTGTTATCATGATATTAAAAAAAACAGCATACTTACGTATGACATAGGTACTATAATTAAAAATGTAATTGAGTGCCCAAAATAATTAGCGAAAAAATTGGATTTTGGAATATAAGAAAAGTTTGATTTTCTTATATTCCAAAAGTTTAATAGTTCAAGTTTCTTTGTGCCCAAGGGCCCCAGCATATTACAAGACGGCCCTGTTAACGGGCAGGTACTCTTTATCAACAATGGCGGTAATTGTGCGGTTCACAAACTAAGCTTATTTTAGATGCATGCTATCTTTCTCAAATGAAACAAAAACAAAAGAGATGGAACAGTTTAGACATGTCAGGCTGGTGCGGACATGTTTAATCGTGATGTTTTTAATCAACCCTTTCCGAGTGATGATAGATTAAACGTATAGACGTTTAATGTCGTATACCTACAAACTAATCTAACAGCACTAAAAGTGTTTTGTTACTGTTACTTTCGTTGAAAGAAGTGAGTGCGCCACAAAATTACCACCAACAATATCTAATACAATTATTCATTGCTTCTCTAATAGTGCGGCATCTCCGAGATTTTCAATATTTTCGATAACAGATCTACCTAGTAGTTAAACTGTATCGAAATCTGTAGCATTGCTTAGAATAAAATTAAATCCTAACATACTCAGCAGTTCACGGTAACAAAGAGCGATTGTCATAAATATTTTAAACCGTCTTCAAAAAGAGGGGGGTTTTCAATTCGTCTGTATTTATTAAATGCATTTTGTATTTTGTACAGACCGAAACCTAATGATATTTTACCAAGTGCCGACGACGAAAACTGTAGGCAATAGAATACATAAACATTGTAGTTAAATCTGTGCTCGGGACATTGCCGCGGCATGACCGAGCGTGTTCCCCTAATTGTGTGTGAAATTAACCGTCGTCGGGTTTTATCACTTTATTACTTTTTTTATTGCCATCCACTCATTTACTAAGCGGTCCCACTCTTATTCTATTAACCGCATCCAATAAAATCAAATCTCTTGAAACCGAACCGTGTTAATTAGGTAATAGTTTTTATAACCATTATTGCAAACACAGTATTCATAGAAATAACAAGTAAATAAGTGAGTAGGGTGGCTGACGAAAACAATCATCGCTGCTAGAGATCTACCAGATCGGAACACGTCATCGACAAGCACTAACGCTATGGTGGCAGGAATAGGTAAGGAGGTGGTATCAAATAACAATCTGGGCTAGTCGCTGTGAAACTCTACCACGTTGTGGAATCTCACGGTGTTAGTGACGGTAAGCCTTTGATCGCTTTTTATGTGGTGCTTGACAAGAAGGCAAATGGTCTGTTTTGCAAAGGAGAACGGACCAACACGGGGAAATGTTAGTAAGATTTTCCAAAGAATGACTATTGTTTGTAGATGTGTGAGACGCGAACAATCATAGACGGCCAGGTATAAAGTTGGTGTGGGTGAAAACTTTATCGCGACCGTATTGAGGAAAGGTGGACTGAAGGATTTGGGACTACATTAAATCGTCTCATTTCGTATTTCCCATTAGCGGATTAACCCTAAGGCAAGCTAGACACATGCCTTGGGGCGCGTGGAGAGGCGTGAACGTAAGAAAAAATATATCATAAATACGTAGCTTTTTTTGTTGTTTAGTAGCCAATCCGGCGAAATTATTATGGCTTGACATTAACAGCTACTTACAGTTTATATAGTTTAAAGCGTTGTTTTTTCTTAGTTTCCTTAGAAGAACCTCCGGACAATAATTAGCATAACAAAATAGAATGATCAAAATTAGTCAGTCCTTCAGCCATGATGCGATATTCTATTCCCTCGCCCTCTATTGTTGTATTCCTAGATAGTTTTATATCTCACTTGAATTTCTTAACATTTCGACCCTGTGTTTCTGTCTGTTCTGTGTTTGTTTCTGTTATGACAAATTAGCGAACAACAAAATGCGAACCCCTTTAAGATCACTGAAACCATATTTAGGGGTTTTTCACTAAAGCGGCCAGAAGCATGAAGAATCCGTCCGGATTGAAGGGTAAGAGGTATTACACCCGTCTATTAGGACAAGGACCAAGTCTAGAATTATGATAAAAATCGTAGTATTAAGATAATGTCATATACTACGGATGGGTAGGGCCCCATATGGGTTTCGCTTTTGACATGGCACCATTGATCGTAAAATCGTTATGAAGAGACATAGAGAAAACAATCTTCCTATCGCCAGACCTGCAAAAATCTAGTGACCAGTTATTACCTCTGTGGTCTAGTGGTGCATTCGTTGGACTTGACTACAAGAGGTCCCGGGTTCGAATCCCGGGTCGGGCAACAAAAAGAAAATTAGGTTTTTCCAATTCTCTGATAAAAAAACGTTGCTCGGGATTGGCTATGTGTGTGG
>NJDD01000338.1:48938-61824 GCA_002245505.1 Calephelis nemesis
GTGCCTCTGCCTACCTCTTCGGGGATATGGGCGTGAAGATACAGTTATTAATTAACTGCAAAAAAGTATGTAAAACAACATTTTAATCTTCCCGTACAAACTGAACAGGTGGAACGTAGTTCATCGGGACACGTAGTCTTATTATGATCATTCAAATTTATAGGAACAAGGTTTTGAAAAACCTCACCAAAAAGTGTGAAGCCATTGATTGATCTTATTTATACACTATACATTCAGTCAAAAAAGTATCGAGCAAGATTATTTCTATATGGATCCATACTAAAACTTTTCTTTTTTTTGTTGTTATATTGGCATAACTGTCTTTTAATGTAGCGCAGAGCTCGAGCTGCATCTGTTATATTCTACATTAAATGCAGTGCTGTTTTTAGTTGTATCAAATTTATTATGTACTGCATATTTCATAATGGACAAACACGTGAAATAAGTTGGTCTTAAATTTTGCATCGCCGATGGGATTTCGTGTTTGGAGTTAATGAATATGTAACAGAAGTCTTACGGTATATTAACTTTATCAAAAACATGATATTTATGAGTGGTACAATACGTTCAAAAGCGGTCGAGATGTGATGGAAGATTCGCCTCGCTCTGGTAGGCCATCTAGGCTCTGGTAGGCTTTGGTAGGTCTGCAACTGAAGTTAATCTCGTAAAAGTGAAGGAAACAGAGGCTGAAAATCCTCATTCAACTTTGGGAGAGATAGCCGCCGAACTTTCTGTAACTCACGAGTCGATCCGTATCATTTTAAGCTAGAACGAGTCAATTCCGATCCAATATACTTCAGACGTATTATCACTGGTCAAACGATAAATAAGGAATATTTTATTGAAAAGGGCCAGATTTATGAAAAGAAAATTTAAGGATTTTGCATCACGATGATACGCCTTCGAACAAGAAGATTTTAAATTTTATTACAAATTTTTGACCAAACACTTCTACTACTACCATCGAACAACAAACATTTTCACCAGTTATGGCTCGATCTGACTTTTTCTTTTTCCTAAACTAACATGACCACTTCGTGGCACCCGTTTTCAGTTATTAAAAGACATGAAAGATAATTTGCGGCTAAAACTGAACTCAATTCCGGAAACAGCGTTTAAAAATGTTTTGATGATTGGTTTATTCGTAGGCAAAAGTGTATATTTTCTGAAAGAGCATACTTTGAAGGTGATAAAATAAATTTTGATGAATAACATAATATAGTTTAAATGTATTATTGACTTTTTCCGGTATACTCTTAACAGAGAAGTTTATCATAATCGTGTAGGAAGAACAGGAGAGCCTCCATGCCCGAACGCTCCGAAATAGTGTTACATAAACGTGGTTTTCAACAAAAGTTGTCAAATGATTTGATATAATCAAAAATGTAGCGGTATTAACACTAACTACACCATAATATACTAATTTAACCAATAATTGCTAAACCAATAAATTACGTGGAATTTCATAACAAACTTTCTTGTATGCTAATTGCCCAAACTTGAACAAATGAATCGTAGAACGAAGCTAATTTTAACTTGCATTATTCATCCTTAATTACAACCTTCTAAGTTCTAACGATTTACACAAACATTTCTGTTGGAAATTTCACACCATTCCGATTATAAGGGCCGACATATCAAAACCAACACTGGATTTTAAACTTTAACTCCTAAGTTTAAGGTTTAAAATACCTCTTTTTAAACAATTCACGTCGGTGATCCCTTCGAGTTTTCTGAACATAATAACCAATAAAATTACCCTCACAAATTACAGTATAGTGTACAGTTGAACATGGCTCTACTGTTGGTTAGAATTTCTTTTTTGTTTGGATCGCGTGCTTTTTACTTCACTTCGTATTTGTTTCTGCGATCGTGACTGTAGGTAAAGCTTGAAGCTTAAGCTATTTTCCAGCAATAGGTATTCATGCAAAAAACGCCCAATGTCTAAAATATGCGACGGAAATATAGTGAAAACGATTTTTCAAACAGTGCAATACAAGATTGCGGTAGCGAGTGTCGAGATAGAGAAGCGTGGACAAAGAACAAATCAAAAACGTTCCAACGTTTTTGATTTGTTGATAAAATTTGTATGAAGCGCTTCATTAAACGCGTGGTGCGGTGACGATGCGGGGGCGAAAACCGCAACGACGTCAGCCGTCACCGTGCCTATAGCTGCTCATGCACTTTTTTTGAACATCGTGCGGTGCGGTGGCGGGACGGGGTCGCAGCGGAAATATGTTGCGCTTAATTCCGTTGAATTATTAAGCGATACTCGACACAGTTGACACAAAAAGAGGTCCAAAAGCAAACGGTGTTGTAGCGTGATAATCAGTTGTGTCAAATTGTAATCGTGCTAACCTATAATATTATCTGAAGTTGTTTATAGCATACCTAGTAAATTTCATAAACCTCTTCTTAATGCAAACTACATTATATCCGGTAAACTGAAGTCAGACCTTGCCTTCCAAAATTTTACACGATAATGACTGAGTGAATTGATTTTATGTCCACTCAGTCCCAGATGGGTCATCATTACCACTTTTTTGCCTAAAACGACATGAATTTCTGAGCATTACGATATTCATCTGCATTGAATTTGGAGTTGTATAGGAAACCGTTTTCTTTTCTGAAAAACCGTCTTTAATTGCTATCTGAACCTGTGCGTCTAAAAGCAGAGCGTTTTACATTAGCTTTTTACGAATCCGTCACTGTGTAAATGTAGGTGTGTGTAGCGCTTAATTTAACTTGAGTGTAACCCGCGATACTATTTTTAAGCAAGCAAACAAACACACGTTATTCCTGACGGTAAGAGACAAATCATCGCCTATAGACACCGTAGATGTTGCTGATGACGGTTACTAATAACTGGAGAAGTAATTTCCGTGTGCAAGTCTACTAGTTACCCCAATATAAAGGCATCATAAATAGGCTATTCTGAAGTTCAAGACCAATCAAGAGAAGCTGCTACACAGCACTCTACCACCTAATATTCACCACTCTACTGTCCTGATCTATGTTTCATACAAGAAAATAAAACACGACAAAGAAAATGATGTTTTTTCAAATTTCAATTATTAGTAATGGCTTAAACATTGAGTTGTGACACGCACTGGTTATTGTAAAACGATAGCGAATGACAGTCACTGGCCATCTTGGTTCTGCACTAATTACCTTGGGAGAGAGGTCACCTTCAATGGTATGTGTAAAGCTGTGTACATAATAGTTTTTTTAACATGAAAACTCGGTTTTTTTTCTTGTTTAAAAAATCACGTTGCTTATAAATATCTATGGTACTATGGGAGGATGTTATGTTAAACTTAATGCTTAATGGAGTAAAAATGGAAAATGACAATCCTTGCAAGCCCTTGCATTGCGCTACCTAATGGTATTTTATGTAAATTATTTTATGTGATTCATAAACTTTGCTTAAATTATACTAACCGATACGGAAAACATTGTGCACTTGGCAGTCGATACTCTCCGTCTGCAGAAGAACTTGGCGTTAGGAGATTTATGTATATGTAGGATGATCTGTATGTTCAATCGCTTTGTTCTAAGTGTTGATATGTCTGTAATTTCTAAGCAACAAAACTTATGACGCACAAAAATGTGGAATAATCTATAAAGCACATACTACAAAATAAAAAAAGGAAATAACAAAATCGGACTACCCATTAATGAATCATAGCCTATTTTACATTTTGAATAGGATAAACCCTCTCCCACGGGAACCCTTTCAGCGAATGGAATATGAAATCATTTTTTAACTTCCCTCGGAATACAAAGTATCTACCTACTGGTCAAATTACGTTACGATCGATTCAGTAGATTGTGCGTGAGTCACGGTAGGCAAAAAGACGGACAGACAGACTTTAAAAATGCTAGAAATGTGTTCTTTTGCCCATTTGTAGTTACCTGCGCCTTTTTTCCCAATGTGTTCAATATATAAAATTCACTCTTCTACAGATTTATGACAAGTAAGTATAGTCACATAAAAATATAGATTAAAACTGCATATACCATAGTGGAATTGTCCAGTAGTATTATTTACCAGATTATTCTAATAGCCAGCGACAGGATAAGCACATCTCTGAAGAAATTTCAAATAAAGAAATCGATATGAATAAAAAGATACATGAACAATTAAAACAAAATCGATTTTTCTGCTAGACCAAATTTTTTTTAGTTTTTGCTATCATCTTTCAATTAAATGAAAATAAACGAGACGGAAAATGCTTAATGGCTCCAAACGAGTGAGCCCGTACGTGGACTTAAATGACATATCCTGAGATATCTGAACGTTTGTAGAAATATTACGTGCAAACTGATTTACAGCCACAATGTCACGTCTCTTTCTATTAAAAGAAGGAAGCTAAGCCACCCCGTTTCGATTCTCGGACTCCTATAACCAACACAGGCGAAGCGTTATTACCACACAGCTTAGCTCTTTTGTCACTTACACCTTGATTAAATCTTAGGGGTAGAGTTTGCAACAATTCTGGTATGCTTTAGAAGAGGCTTTTAATCTTTTGGTCTCTATGGATAACATGTATTTATTATAATAAGGCAATCACACATAGAAAAATTTAGTATACTTTGCAACTTTTTTTGAACTTAGGTATGTACCTAATGAAATCATGTCCTGATTGTGCTTGCTTATTTCAAGGTTCATTTTGGAGGGTAGTCCAACAGCTGGTAAACTTACTTATGTAAGAGACATATGCCCCCCTTAAGAACGCGCCTTTAATGTTGTGGGTGGCTGTAGAAGACATAAATTTTTCACCATCCATATCTCTATCTATCTTTCTACAATATAAAAGGTGTGCGGGTAAGTGATCACGGTTATGGATAATTACATGTTATGTTTGAGAATCACTGGTTATCACTTATCACCTAGTTATGAAACGGTAGTGATTAAAATGACATTCACTGACCATCTTGGTTGTGCGATAATTACCTTGGGAGAGAGGTCACCTCCAACGGTATGTGTAAGGCTGTGTCCACAATGGTATGGACTTGAAGAAATAAATTGTGTGTAAAGAGTATTGTATCTTTATGACTTGTGATACTTGGCAGTTGATACTTTTAAGTTGAGTATGCGAGTTATAATGATGATATGTTAGAAAAAAACTGACTTAATCTTTCTTTCTTTACATTCAATATCTATAATATAAAAATGAATGGCTAAATTTGTTGGTAAGCGCTTAACTTCCGTACAACTGGACCGATTTGACTAATTCTTATATTATTGTGTTAGTAGTAATCAGGAGAAGGTTCTTATAAAGAGAACAACCGGGAAGGTTGCAGGGAAAATCCAAAAAATATCACTTTATTATTTCCCATACCGAAAGAGTGAAACGAAGTTCGCCGGGACAGCTAGTTTTTAATATTAATGCTAGTTTTTTAAATATTTTACAGACGTATGTTTACATAAAAAAATGTATATTTTTGATTTTATAACAATAATAACATAGTCCGGGATTAAATATGTGCCCGGTTGGCGATAGGCTTGCCACCTATCCTATTGTGGTTGTGCCTCTCCCTACCACTTCGGAAATATGGGGATGTAGACAGTTACTTAAATAATTAATTACTTATTTTCGTCTCAAGTTCCGTGCAGGGTAGTCAGACTATTTTATAATAATTGTCAATGTCTCTAATGGTCAGTCTATGTTATTCCAAAGCGTATTAAGCGTAATAATAATAGTGCCTGGATGGTTAGTGACACTGATATTAGAAAAAAATTCTATTCAGTCATAATCTGTTATAGTCATGTTATAAAAATGAAATGAAATATCGACAATAATGTTGAAAAAATTAAATATAGTGTAAGTTTTAATTACATATTTATGTGTTATTTATTGTTACTTATGCAAAGTTAAAAAAAAGTTCATATCTTAAAGAAATTAAGTGCTTTACCTTAAAGATATTAGGTACCCCCGTGTTGATCTGGGTCTGCTGAGTAGAATAGAAAATCTGCCTCTCTATCAGGCAGCTCGTAGGAGGTGAGCACAGGTTGAAATATAGGCTATTACTATAAAGATCACTGTTGGCAGAGTGCTATTCAGCAACTTGCCAAAATAGGGATCCACCGCTTTACATATTCTTTTTGCCATAATGACTCTGTCATGTTCAGGTCTTGCGGGTAGGTTGGTCGGTAGACTTGCACAATAGGTATTTCACCCCAGCCTCAGGACAGCGACGCACCTGCAACATCCATGGTGTATATAAGCCGCGGTTATCTTTTATCATCATGAAAGCCGTATGCCTGTTCGCTGAACTCGTACATAAGAAAAACTTTGTTCAATGATCCTAGCGCTGGTTTGTTTCGAATTCAGGTTTGGTAATTAAAATGAACGTCAAACTACATATGTATTATAACATGTTATGTCATCGGTCAGGAAAGAAAGTAGATTGCTTTTGTTAAATAAAAGTTTGTAAGCTGTTCTGTTCCCGCACTACTTCTGTGAAAAATTATGCTATTTTTAGGAACAGGTTGAGTTGGACTGGAGAAGTTCTGATAACATTGTAAAAATTAATCTATCCCTGCTTTTACTATTTTACTTTTTTGAATTCTTTAAATGCTGTCTAAGTATTTTTGTATGCCATTAAGTTTTCTTTATTAATCATTATCAAACTTAATAGTTTTATGAAGAATTAATCGCACGTTACATATTTTGTTGATTTTAATTGGCCACAAACGAAAACGGAAGTCGCGTCAAGATCGGTATATTGCGACGGAGTTTAAAAATAAAATTAAGCTCATTAAATTATTTAAACAAACTTGTATCATTTGTGTCGTATAAATTACATTGCATTTGCTGATTCCAAGATTTAAGAAAAAGTAAAAAAAAAATAAACAAATCAGACTCAAAATAAACTAATTGTGGCCCTTTCCATAATCCGTGAAAGGTAAGTTTAGTTTACTTAGTTTCATTTAAGTTTTTTTATTATTAGGTACCGATTCCGAGTCCCTAGCTAAAGATCGTTAACTTATTCGAAAAAACCTTGTGTACGATAGATTTTTATTTGTTTTTAGTTTGTAATAAATATAAAAACATTGTAACCAGGCCGCAATATGAACTGAGCTTTACATCCAAACAATTCGTGTCGCCGGCCTCGAGTACCGACGTCCAATAGTGAGTGGGACAGAAATAGAGGCTACCAGATGAGAGAGTGGGAAAGAGAATACCGGGACAATTCGAGTAAATTGCTTCATGATTGGATAATTATTTTATTGATACAGTTAAACGGCATTGAAATGCGTTCTGAATACAAATGCAGGGATGTGGTGAGGATATGTTTTTTTAAGACAAGAAAACTAACAGACAGATTTCCAAGCTTATACATCCATCAGCCTCTTCATGTGTGCTACCTACCTACTATTAGTTTACAAGTTGTAAGTTTTACGACGACTTTTTTGGCTAGTCCTGACAGTTCGTGCTCATCACTATCGAGTTTTGAGAATCCGAAAGAATAGTAACCATGAATCTTGTGCAAGAGGCTAACATTCCAGCTTTAGGATGACAACGCACCACAACCGCCTTTGTTGTCTGAAGGCTGACAATCAAGAAACCCATCATGTTATTATATACCTATTATCCTACGTCTTTCTTTAGACTACTACTATACACGTTTTTTGGAGTTAACACTTGTACTTATCCACTTTAATTTCGTTGTGGTTCGTTAACTGTTAACATTTTTATACGAGTATGTGGGTACCGTCAGTAACGTCTAACCAAATAGGTATTGAACGTTAAATCAAAAAAGTCCTTTTCGAAGTTATACTTCTTTTGGCGCGTTAGGAAAAAATGATGAGGGTAACTTTTTAAGATACGCGCGCACACCGTCACGAAAAACCGACATGAGGAAGTTAGCTATAGATAACATTTTAGTTTTTATTAAATATTAAATAAACTTTATTTAACTAAATAATACATTATAATAAAACTTTTAATGTATTAAATACCTTTTTTCAATGGTTAGTGTCAATTTGTCTGCAAATGTAAAATAAGGCAAAGGATATTTTTTTTAAAAAGATTATCTTATTACGCCGAAAAGTATAACTTCTAACGCGTGTACATAAGTACACACACATTTTTTTTTGTTTAGTTTCAAAGCCCTGATGATGCTGTAAAAAGTGAAACCGGTTTGGCTAGTAATTAACAGAAAGTGTAAAATATAGTATACAGTGGATAAGTACAAGTGTTAACTCCAAAAAACGTGTATATACAATGGAATTCCACCAAGTGCCGACGATAGCAAGTATAGATTCTACTACTACTATTCTACGTACTATATCTGTCGTACGTCTCCTATGTCAGAGATATCAGCCCAACTTTTCAAATGACCTAATTTAAAAATGCAAATGTTTAATGTATAAATTCTTTAAATATAGCATAATCCTGTACGTTTTTTTATACAACCAGTTTCAGGTTTTGAAAAATTAACCTTTTTCTGTAGGTCAGTAGTTGCCCCACAAGAAAAATATGTGATATGACGGATTCCTGCAGTGCAAAATAGAAATTTTATGAAGTTGTTCTGCTCGTAAAACAGTGAGATACTCAAAAAATAATGTTTTGCTTCTGAATACAAAGCCTAAAGTCGAAAGTCTTCGACCAGTGTGTGTTACCGGTGATGACATATGGAACTGAGACTTGGCCTTAAATGTGGGCCTCTTACATAAGCTCAGAGTTGCTCAGCGTGCTATGGAGAGAGCTTTGCTCGGAGTGTCTCTGCGAGATATGATCCGTAATTCGGTGATCCGCAAGAGAACGAGAGTAATCGACATAGTTCATAGAGTCAGCAAGGTAAAGTGACAATGGGCAGGCCACGTTGCTCGCAGAACCGACAACCACTGGAGAAGAAAGGTTCTCGAGTGGCAGCCCAGCACCGGAGGACCTCCCACCCGGTGGACTGATGATCTGGTCAGAGTCGCTCGTTACAAGCGACTGGTGATCGTGACTTGTAGCGCTCTTTGAGGAATGATGATGATGACCAATTGAGGGTACGTACATTATTCGAAGATGACTTCAAATAGCGAAATAAAGAAAATAACGATTATTTGAAACTAGGAATACATTTAATAAACCAATATATTGATGTTATGAAAATAATAACGGAATTAATTACCACTCGTAAGTTAACAATACTAATAATTTATATTATTATTAATCTTTAACACGATTCTGAGAAATTAAGTTTTCTGAAAATTAGATATCTATCCCACTGAAGCACCTATCCCAGTTACCTTTTTATTAGGGCTCCGAAGCCAAAGCCAAAAACGGAACTCGTATAGATTCGACATATCTGACTGTCTGTCCGTCCGTATGTCACAGCCATTTTTTTCCGAAACTATATGAGCTATGCTATTGGGTATGTAGATAAACTCTGTGAGCCGAATTAAGATTTTCAAGCAAACACAGAAAAACAACAGCAAATTTTGGGGATTCCCCATACTTGGAACTAAAACTCAAAATTTTTTTTTCGCATCCATAAGTGTGGGGTATCTACAGATCAGTCTTCAAAAATGATATTGATGTTTCCACTGTCATTTTTTTCTAAACTGTACAGTTTGCGCGAGGGACTGCTGTAAATTGTAAATATCTAAAATAAGAAAACGATAAATCTAAAAAATGTATATTATGATATACCTATATGAGGATTACTTTAAACTTTACTTGTAAACTTCCACAAAAAATGGTTTGAACGAGACATAGATAGTAGTTTCTTTAATAGGCACTGTATTCTGTAACACCTACACTTGAAGCGATTGTGCTTCACTGTCAAGAGATGGCGCTGAGTAGTTTAGAATCGCAAATTAAAACAGATAAGTTGATTCATTTTTCGGACTAGCAACCGGATATCCTGACGATGAAAAAATATGAATATCCCAGGATAAATTACACAAATTGATCTAATCCTAAGTACGTCAAAAGCTGATAGGTGTGCTTGTATTATGGGTTTTAGTCTAGGATACTACTCGTAATACTTATATACCTAAATACGTGTCCAAATTTAATAAACAACGAGACCAGAGCCCTTACCATGAGTTAACGGCTTGTCAAGTTTACGATAGTCGGTACCATCTTTGTAAATTGTTTGTATGAAAATTTTAAAAAGCGGCCTCTGTTGGTTACTAAAAGAGACACATTTTTAGACCAGAAATGTCAAAAATTTCGACACGTAACTTACTAAACGCAATGTAAACCAACTCATGCTAAAGGCTCAGAAATATAGACATCCATGTTCCTCACACAAATACATCGCATCGTGACTGTATACACTGAATACTCAACAAACTTACATATTAAATAACAGAAAACTTTGGTCTATAGACACCATAGATGTTAGAAGTGCGTCGCTATGCAGTAGCTGATGAGGTTTAAGGTCTAGTGTTCAAGCTTTTCAAGGTTTCAATGTCAGCAGGAATAAGTGAGGAGCTAAATTCCTCCCCGGTCAAGTTGCTTCATTCTACCATCAGTGGTCTTGTCAATAATTGCCTTTTTAAAAGTTAGCTTCCAATGAACTGTCCTATGTAGAGGCATAATAGACTCTACACATGATCCCTAAGCAACACCGACAGTAAATTTCTTGTTTATCAGTTTCAACTTATTCCAATTTCCATGCTTAATCTATAGTTATAAAATAACATGTCCTTACTGACTGATTCATCATCGCTGAGCGAAAACTGTTAGAGTTACAGCCATGAAACTTGGTGTGTAGGGTCGTTTTATTGAGTAGACACAGTGAAATAGGGGTCGAAAGTTTGTATGGAAGACTGTCATTTTTTAAGTAACAAATACAACATTTTATTTTTGGGCTACTTATTAAAAATTAGTAGATACATATTTTAACGTTTCTGGAAATTTACCCCTAAGGGGGTGAAATGGAGGTAAAAAATTTGTATGGACAATTGTATTTTTTTTAAGTTAGAAACATGAAACTTTGTTTTGAGCTGCTTATTAAAAATGATTACATACGTATTTAAGCGTTTCTGGAAATTCTCTTCATAAGTGGGTGAAATAGGGGTTAAAAGTTTGTATAAAAGTCCTTATTAATGGACTATAATCAGTAAACATAATAACTGCCACGCGAGCAAAGCCGCAGGTAGCAGCTAGTCGTTTGATGTTTACTTATCAAGTGGTATATTTCATGTCTATAAAAAAGTTTATCCAGTGATGATAATTTACATATTATTAGAGATAGATAAAGTAATGAAAGAGGTAGCAGCCGTTGCACAGGATACTAGAAATAAAAACTAGTTTGGTAATGAACTCTAATTAAAACTTCTTATCGGGATATTAGTTCACTACGATAAGAACCTAATTTTACGTTAATTATATCAATGATAAAATGGTCGCCATAAGACGAAAGCATTTGAATAGCATCTGATTCTCGTTTTGAGTTTGTTTAATTGTTAGCTATATAATATATAAAAGTCAATGCCACTTTTCGTTATAATTTTATAAGTCAAGAACGGGTTCACCTATCCAAACCAAATGTTTAGGCTTTGTTCGTACTATTTAGTAGATGGGTTACGTAAAGTTTGCATAAAATCGGTCAAACGGTTCTTCATTTATCACATAACATTTTTTGTAACAAATGGATTCAATAAATGGCGGATCATTTTGTTAATGGGTAATTTTCAGTCAAATTGAACTTTTTTTCAGATGGGGATTGTGCTGTCATATTAAAACATCTTTTTAGTTGTTTTATTTCTTTTTTGTTTTGTTGTGTTATGTCATTAATGCAGCCATATAGTGGTCACATACGTAGCGAAGCACGTACCGGGCCGCTAGTATAAAATAAATAAAAACTAAAAATTGATAGGTAACAAAATTACCTTCATAAACGATTGCAAATTGTAATGGAAATTAGCCACAACACAGGCCTTAACATGAAAAAAATCATGGAAGAAAGTTTGAAGGTAAGAGGTGTAATTCTTCTTGGATCCTTCCAAAAAGAATAACACCTCTCTATCCTCTCTACCGAAGAATAACATACGTTAGTTATAATAAATGAAAAGAAAATGGAGGGAAGACTAGATTGAAGACTGTTGCACCGACAAGAATAATGTTATTAAATCAGCTCAATTGTAATTTAGAAAGCAAGATTTATTTATTTTAATTTTCGGCAAAAGTAAATCAATTCAGCAAGCGCTTTATTTATTGTTCGGGGATGACTATATAATATTTTTTTATTTTATCGTAGCTCTATGCTAGTATCGGAGCTTATGTGAATATTGCCAAGGTGGTCTCAGTAAATGTATTCAAAAACAAGTTTTTAAAACTTATTAAAAAACAACTTAATAGCATAGCCATATTTATTATCTTATTATATTCCGTTTCTACTTTAAAGTGTCAAACAAAATTATACGAGTATAAATTTGCTATTCAATTATTCTAGTTTTTTAATGTTTCACTCTATCTTCAAAAGCGGCTCTCTTATCTTTACTTATATATAATATATAGACACCATAGATGCTAATAGTTCGTAGCTATCTTAAGGGCCCCTATAATAAATAGACTTTGTTTACAAGTCTACTGACTACTCTACTCTCCAGTACAGCAGACGACTTCGGCCAGCATCAAACAAAGGCAGCAGAAAAAAAGGAAGGGTTGGTAAGTTTATTCACAGCTTAGGTACCTAGTCAATAATTGTCAGAAATAAAGTAGATTTCATTAAATGTATTATCAAAAGATTTGAGTGGTGCCCTAATTGGCTAGCTAGTGGTGGCTAGACGGCATATCTGGCGAGTGATTTGTCAGGTCTCGCCAATTCGGGGGCAACGACCGTCGCAGATGCAAACCTCGTGGTAACGGTGACCGCTGCGTTTTAGATCTCCGCATTACTGCCGTTACCGCAAACTACTGCTTCATAACAT